>CM076073.1:22017500-22077500 GCA_038088235.1 Zacco platypus
CAGTGCCATTTGAAGCAGTATAGACTGTTTCTCCAAAAAGGGTCAAACTGAGACCTGTGGGGTGAGTCAACTTCCCAGAGGGTTAGTGGGCCCTGCCTCAATCATTTCCATGGAGCTGAATGGATGTCCTTGTCAGGCTTTACTGGACAGTGGATCACAGGTCACCATTGTATTCGAACAATGGTATTCCAAATACTTACCGCAGATACCCATCCATCCGCTCACGGGATTGTCTATTTGGGGACTGAGCTCTTCTAGTTATCCATACAAGGGATACATCATAGTGGATGTTTTGCTTCCTGTTTCCCTCACTGGGGTAAAAGAGTCAGTTTCTATCCTCGCTTTGGTCTGTCCCGAACCTCAAGGTCCCCAGCAGGTTCCAGTAATAATCGGCACCAACGCCAGCTTCTTTCAACGTCTGACCATGCTCAGTCCTGACTCTGGTGTATCAAACCAAGCACACTCACTGAGAATTCAGTCATCCCTCCTAAAACCATGTTTACACCGGGTCCAGGGGAAAGAGGACGTGTATGAGCAGGCTGAGGGACAGGTCAAGTGGATGGGACCAGGAGCCCTAACTATCCCATCAAGAAGAGAAATGTATGCAGTGTGTAAAGTGGAGTTGGAGAAGCCACTGAGAAAAGACATATTTCTTGTAGAAACACCAACGGATAGTCAACTTCCAGCTGGACTGTTTATCCCTCCAACCGTTCTGTCTTCTTCCGCCATTGATGAGAACAGCTTTAGAGTGCTGGTCTGCAATGAGACCCTTAAAGACATCAGCATCCCCACTGACACAGTAATTGCTAAAGTTTTTCCCACAGACACAGTCACAGTTACACCAACTGCTCCGACTGCTCCGAAAAAGATAGATTCCAAAGTGTTCAAGTTTGGTGACTCTCCTATTCCTGCTGATTGGGAGAAAAGGCTTAGGGAGAAGTTAGCTGAGCACGGAAATGTATTTTCCCTGGAGGAGTGGGATGTGGGACGAGCCAAAGGTGTGCAACATAACATCAGACTGAGTGATAGCCGACCATTTAGGGAAAGATCCCGACGTGTTGCACCTGCAGACATCGATGACGTGAGGAGACATCTAAAAGACCTGTTGGCTGCAGGCATCATAACTGAATCCAGGAGTCCTTATGCCTCGCCAATAGTTATTGCTCGGAAGAAAAATGGAACCATCCGTATGTGCATAGACTACCGGACTTTGAATTCCAGAACAGTTCCTGACCAATACACCACTCCCAGGATAGATGATGCTTTAGACTGTCTGTCTGGAAGTAAATGGTTCTCTGTCTTAGACTTGCGTAGTGGCTATTACCAGATTGAGATGGCTGACGAGGACAAAGAAAAAACAGCGTTCATCTGTCCTCTGGGTTTCTACCAGTTTGAACGCATGCCTCAGGGGATTACGGGGGCTCCAGCCACCTTTCAGCGGCTAATGGAGAGAGCTGTGGGAGATATGCACCTCCTCCAGGTCATAGTATATCTGGACGACCTCATTGTATTTGGGCGTACCTTGGAAGAGCACGAGGAACGGCTGCTGAAAGTGTTAGATCGGCTGGAAGAATATGGGTTAAAAGTGTCTATAGACAAGTGCCAGTTTTGTCAGCCACAAGTCAAATACGTGGGACATATTGTGTCTGCTGCCGGCATAGCTCCTGATCCTGAGAAGGTGAACGCTGTGTCTCATTGGAAGATGCCACATGATTTGAAATCCTTGAGGTCCTTTCTAGGATTTTGTGGTTTCTACCGCCGCTTTATTAAGAACTACTCTGCCATCGTGAGACCACTGACTGACTTGACCAAAGGTTATCCCCCTGTCAAAAGTCAAAATAAAGCTGTACAGAAAGGCAAATACTACAGTGAGTCAGAACCCTTTGGTGAGCGTTGGGACCAGAGGTGCACCGAGGCCTTCCATAACATCATTTATTGCCTTACGCATGCTCCCGTACTGGCATATGCAGACCCAGCTAAGCCCTATGTCCTACATGTTGATGCAAGCCTGAGTGGTTTAGGCGCCGTGCTGAATCAGGAGCATCCAGACGGACTGAGACCTGTCGCCTATGCCAGCCGTAAACTGAGTGCTGCTGAACGCCACTATCCTATTCATCAGTTGGAATTCCTGGCCCTCAAATGGGCTGTTGTGGATAAATTCCATGATTACTTGTACGGAGCAAAGTTCACAGTTAGGACGGATAACAACCCCCTCACCTATGTTCTAACAAGCGCTAAGCTTAGTGCTACTGGGCATCGATGGCTTGCCGCTTTAGCCACATATGACTTTAGCCTTCGGTACAAGCCAGGGCGTCACAACATCGATGCGGATGTATTGTCGCGCTATCCCCCTCCCAATGACTTGGTGCAAGAATGGGTGGACCTACCAAGCTCTGGAGTAAGGGCCATCTGTCAGCTTGCTGATACGCACTACTCCAATGAATCCTGTGGTAGACTGGTGGATCATTTGGGTGCTACTCCCGAAGTCATTCCCTCCGTGTTTGTTTGTCCAGTACAGCTGGAAATGGGGCACAAGGAGCAGTTGTCTAACTATGACTTGAGACTAGCACAAGAGCAAGACCCCATCATTGGACTGGTGAAGCAGGAAGTGGAGAAAGGGCACGTAATTACCACTACAAAGAGGTCTAACCCCATTGAGACTATCTTACGACAACAGAGTGCAAAGTTGAACATTCGCCAAAGCCTCTTGTACCGAATTACTAAAAACATCTATGGGAGAGAGAGACAGCAACTAGTTTTACCAGAAAAGTACCGGGCCCAGGTGCTACATTCACTGCATGACGAATCAGGTCACCTTGGAATCGAGAGAACCACAGAACTTTGCAAAGATCGTTTCTACTGGCCACGCATGAACAAAGACGTGGAACAGTATGTGAAGGAATGTGGACGATGTATTGCTAGGAAGACTTTACCGCAACGATCTGCTTACTTGAATCACATCACAAGCAGTGGCCCACTCGATCTGGTCTGCATCGATTTCCTGTCAATTGAACCTGACTCAAAGGGAGTCTCCAACATTCTGGTCATCACAGATCATTTCACCCGCTATGCTCAGGCATATCCTGCCAAAGACCAGAAAGCATTAACAGTGGCCAAGATTCTCGTTGAGAAGTTCTTCATACACTATGGTTTGCCAGCACGCATTCACTCCGACCAGGGGCGGGACTTTGAAAGTAGGCTCATCAAAGAACTCCTTGAAATCCTGGGAATTCGCAAGTCCCGGACCTCGCCTTACCACCCTCAAGGAGACCCACAGCCGGAGCGTTTCAATCGAACTCTTCTTTCCATGCTGGGCACCCTGGATCCCGCCAGGAAGAACAGATGGAGTCAAAGCATCAGTCATTTGGTGCATGCATACAACTGTACCAAAAACGAAGCAACTGGTTACTCACCTTATTATCTGTTGTTTGGGAGAGAGGCACGTCTTCCAGTGGACTTATGCTTCGGGACTTCGGCGGCTAGGGAGAGTGGGATGAAACATCAGCTGTACGTTGAGAGGATGAAAAAAGAGCTGCAGCATGCATACCAGTTAGCTTCTGAGAGTTCCCTGAAAATGCAGCAAAGGAACAAGAGACTGTATGATTGTAAAGTGAAATATCAGAATTTGGAGAAAGGAGATCGGGTGCTTATAAGGAACCTGGCCATCACAGGAAAACACAAGTTGCAGGATCGCTGGAACTCCTTACCCTACCTCGTCATGGAGAAGCTGCCGAACTTACCTGTGTATAGGGTAAAACCAGAGACTGGCACAGGGAGTGTCAGGACGTTGCACCGAGACCATTTGTTACCCATCGGAGATAACGTGAGGATATGCTTACCTGATGAGAAGATGGATGGCCAGCGTCCAGTGGTAACCAGGGCAAGAGCTGGGGAGAGAACACAAAGAGAGCAATCAGCACAAGATCGTTGTGATTCAATAGACCACTCTGATAGTGATGACAGTAGCGTGTGTGAGTACTTCCCAGGTCCGCAAGGGAGACCAGTCAGTCAGAAGCCAACCCCTTCACTAAACACAGAGAATGCGCAGATCCATACAAGCCATGAAAGAGTTCCTAATCAAATGGAAATGATGGGAGATGTGTCTGAGTGTGAAGCAGAAAGCACCCCTCTATCAACCCCAGATCAAATGGAGGATCTAGAACCAGAAGGGGGAGACCAAGCAATGAATGCCCCAAAAGAAGCAGAAACTAAACAAATTGATCTTCGTCCAAAGAGAGAAGTAAAACCAGTGAAAAAACTGAGTTATGATGAACTGGGAAAATCTACGGACAGACCCTTAACCCTGGTATATAGGGGTATGGTGGTGCAAGTTGAAGATTTCCAGAGTAAAGAGAATGTTTGCCAAACCTTGTGGTGCCACCCTATGGCCCAGTGTACCCAGTGTTCTAGTTTGAGTTCAAATCAAACATCTAGAGCCATAATACTTATGTAGTGGGTTGGTCTCATGGGGACATGAGTCATTAAGACGGGGGAGAGTGTAACCCAGTATGGGGTATTATTAAGTACATTAACACCTTTTTCTAAGTCATGGGGTATTTATAAGGTTTTATGATTCAGAAAGTATCATAACAGTCTCTGTGTGATTAGTTGATGCACTGATGTACTGCCCCTTTAAGAGTTTCGGTGAACTATAAAGTTTATTTGAGATGGACTTACAAAAAACGTGTTTTCACCTAGCATGTTTGTTCCTTCTCGGGTGATTTGTTATTTTTGATTTAATCCCACCCCTGGGAATAGAGGGGAAATTCGGATTGGACAGAGAAGAGACTTGTCGATGGGAGAGGGAGAACTTGTCGAGCAGAGAGGGAGAAGAAGCGGCTAGAGAATTGACGGGAGAAAAAAGGGTTTTTTCTTACCACTGAATAAGTGAGTTAACACGATATTTTAAGTTTATTAAGGGTTCGGAGTCCTATTTATTTTGTTGCGGTTTTATATTCTGTTCAAGCGTTTATTTTCGCGATTAATTTTATTGAGACTCTACTTCTAGCGCACCATAAAGCTTGGTGAGTTATTTTGTGTAGATAAGAGCAAGAACCCAGACGCCTGACTGGTGGTTGATTTCAACGAATCTCTTGAGTTAGTTATTAAGTGTATGAGACTTATTTCCGAGAGCTGGGAGGCTCTGGGACAGTCCGCGCACAGGATCCTCGTTGTCATCGCGTGGGAGCTGTCGTCAGGGGAGAGACTCGCGCGACCATTCTGCCGACGGCCGGGGAGAATACGGGACGATCTGTCGCTTCCAAGGAGGGAGTGGATGATTTTCTGCTGCCTGGAAAGAAAGGCGTTTCAGGTGCTCTGTCTGTTTTATTTTGGCTCATGGGAGTGAAGAGGCCATTTGCTGTTTTCTAGGCCCCAACGTTCTCCAGCTACGTTTCAGGCCTGCAACAGTGTGTGTGTGTGTGTGTGTGTGTGAGTGGGCCCACATATGTCTATTGATTTATATTTTACGTTCTACGTACCTAAGTGAAGTTTTGTGGTTTCATACTACTGTTTAGTGTTGAGATAAACTAAATTTATTTGGGGTTTTGATTTTTCCTCATCTCATAAGATGGTGAACTACTGCACTTAGATAGTCTAAGAGATTTTTCAATATAAAAAAGAAACGCTAAGTTAACAGGCAATTCTTGCCTGCCTTTAATGGGTACGTAAATCCATTTATTTCACTTTTCCCCATTTGTTTATAAATAAATCAAATTGTTTACTTTCTCATACTGACTGTTTGTTACTTGAGGGTATTTTTTGTTGGTTTATTTTATGTTGTAAAGGAATATTACTTTAAGGATAATCATAGTTAATACAGTATCCAAAGAGGGTAATAGGAGGCATATTAATATACAGTCGGGAGACACACTTTCAGAATCCGGTGCTCCGCCTTATTAAGGGTAGGGGGCGCTACACATATATATATATATATATAGGTCAAAAGACTTTTTTTTGCAAAGTTCTATTATCTTTAAACTACCCCATTAAAGGACAGCAGAGAAAATACCATGTCTGGTAAGTACCACGCACACATACTTACAGACATGAAACCTGAACATCAATACATGCTGGGCTGAGAGAAACATCTAACCTGACAGGAAGAAGCTTTCATCACATAGGTAACATTCAGAGGCATCACAGGTCAGACAGTGTTCATCACAACGAGAACACTTCATCGAAAACTTGTCCTCAAACGTCCTCTCAGGGCAGGTTTTGTGACAGCTCGATCTCAACCTGCAGAAATACACGATCTCTTACCTTTTAAAATATTAACACAACGATTAAATACTCATGAAGTCAAAAAGTAAGAGACAAACTTACTCGTAATAGTCCGGTAAACAAAACATGCAATGCTTTGGATTCTCTGGGGGAAAAGTCATACTGTTAATGCACTTCTTTTTGCAAAACAAGAAGGTAATACCGTAACATGTTCATTGTCTTATTAATTTATAAACAACCACCCCGGCTTAGCAGCTATACAACTGTTTAATCTGTACAACATTGTTTATCTAACCGAGCTGCTGCAGAAAAACAAATGAAGTGATGGTATGAGCGATTAATACTGTTTCAAGCTTCAAACATCTCTCTTGGAGCTTCTCAGCTCGAAAACACAATTATTCTTGCAATACTACATTGACCAGCAGAGGGAGACAGATCGTAGCTGAACGATGAACGGTATTTTAGTAAACATAGCTACTCCCAGTGTGAGGTTTTTGTTTTTCTAGTGTCAGACGGTATTCCACATCTTTTTATATATATATATATTTTATTTTATAAAAGAAAGATGTTAAGTATCTCTCCTACTTTATCGTTTTATCCGATTTAAATGAGCCAAAAACCTGCGGGCTGATGTTAGACACTTATCGGTCTCTTTACTACTTTGATCTTCTGACACACTGACTTGCTATGTCTCACAACCTGGTGAGCAGACTACTTAGACAGTATTTTTGGACATTTTTGAGCTACGATGCCATAAAAATGCTACCTTGATCTGTAGCTTATGCAGGAGGCACATTGAGACCCATACAAACATAAGTTTGAGAATTACAACAGATGAAAAGAGATAAGGGAAGCTGTGAGCCAGACACAACCCCTGTGCACTACATGTTTGCAATATTGTTTTTGTTGAGTATCATATTGGACACATCAAGCTTTTATGGCTCATATAGTATGATGTAGTGAGAATGTGTAGCTCATACTTAAGGAGTTTGGTGCAATTGCTGATATTTATATGGCCAAAAAATAAGATGAAAATAGCTTGTGATGTAAATCAATGAAATCTTTATAGCAGTCTAACAGAATACTTGCATAAAATGTATATAAATATCAGTTGTCACTCTATACCTCCCAATAATGTCTTAGTAAGATGATATTTAAATGCTTAAATGCTAGATTTATGATCAAAGCTCTAATTTTTTTCTTTAATTTTTTTTAGTGTGGAGGCAAAATATATGTAATGCAATAAAATCACTAAGAGATGTACAAATAAATGTTCCTCGTTATCCTGATGTATTATATTTCATATTTTAACGATGATGTGATGCATTTTTTTTTTTTTTTTTTTTTTTTTTACAGGAAACCTTGTTCACAAATCCATTCAAATAATGATATACTGACCACTGAAGCAATGCTGACAGCCCTCCTCACAGGTTACACACTCTTCATGATCTGGATCGGCTACTTCACCTATACAAGAAGAAGCATTACACCAGAAGTCAGCACTTCATATTCAGAAGTAGAGTAGAGAACATGGAAAAATAAATACAGACGTACATACCATACCACATCATGTCTCTGTATTACAATGTATAAAAAGAGAGTGAAAGACTGTGCGCAAGTTTAAAAAGCAGTAAAAAGCAGGCCGAGTCTGTGTGTGTGTGTGTACAGTGTGTGGTAGGCCCTCGAGGCCACGGCGCAGAACCCGTTTATACATGTCTTCCACTAATGATAAGAATTTCAGTTCCTTCACTCTCTCATTTCTAGTGCTATTTCAGTCTGACTTCTGCAGACAAGCTCTTCCCTCATGCTCGGCACATCTTTGAATGTGATAAAAATTTGTGAAGAAGATTAGATAAACAGCAGTGGGTGTCGTGAGAAGCCAAACAACATCCAGCAAGTTAGATTTACAGATATGTGTAGGCTAAAGTGATCTAGCACAGCACAGAAAATGAGAGATACATTTCTGTCTAATGGGGTGAATTAAACAAAAACATGTCCTGGTCACATTGTACTGCAAAATCAAAAGAAAGAAAAAAAATATCTTGAGAAAACGAAGTCTATTTTTTATAGAAAATTTGAGGTCAGTAAGATTTTTTTTTTCGACAGAAATCAATACATTTATAATGCTTCAAATAAATGCTATTAGTTTAACTTTCTATTCATCAAAGAATCCTGAGAAATGTATCAGTTTCCACAAAAGAAAGAAGCGCAACTGTTTACATTGATAATAAGAAATGTTTCTTGAGCAGCAAATCATATAAGATTGACTTCTGAAGGATCATGTAACACTGAAGACTGGAGTAATGATGCTGAAAATTCAGCTTCACAGGAATAAATTACATTTTAAAATTCATTTATATATTTATATATATATATATATATATATATATATATATATATATATATATATATATATATATATATATATATATATATATATATATATATATATTCATTCCGTTGCAAAGATCAATAGTTATTAGTCTAGTTAATTTATGTATATCAGCACTGAAGAAAACAATGATGTAATCGTCCGGCTCAGCTCAGTTCGCATTCAACGGCGCCAATGCAGGCATATCAAAAACACTGCTGAATATCAAGCAAGTGTCGCCAACCAAGCAAGCCAAAGGCAACAGCGGCAAGGAACCAAAACTCCAACAAAATGGAGAAAAAACCTTGGGAGAAACCAGGCTTAGTCGGGGGGCCAGTTCTCCTTTGGCCAACAGTGAACACTTGCTTGATACTCAGGCAGAGTTACAGGTCATAAGTCTGATTTGGGATCGCAACAGTCAAAATATTTAATCCAGTTCCATCTAGTTTAAGATCTTTTTCATCACGCCAGTATGGGATGGTTTGCTGGGGATCTGTGTCACTGGCTGATGTGTCAGTAAGGCCCTCACAAGGGATGAGCTAGTTGACACAGTCTCCGCCGACACCCCAGGCCCACACTGGGGTTAGGGTACAACAATAGGTTCCCCATCCGACTCGGACATGGCCCAGATCCAGCCAATCGCGTTAAATGGTAAACCTCGAGATAAGCAGAGAGACTAAAATTAGCGCAGACGCCATTCTTCTTCTGATGTAACGAGTACTAGTGTTCCCAGTTCCGGCTGACCTGATCTATGCAGCCTAACAGTCCTTTAATGGATATGAAGACAAAAAATGATAATGTGTCATGTGTATGCCACGTTAAAGAGATGTGTTTTTAGTCTATATTTTAACTGATAGAGTGTGTTTGCTCCCCGAACAAAGCTAGGAAGATCGTTCCAGAGTTTAGGTGCCAAATAGGAAAAGGATCTATCGCCTGCGGTTGATTTTAACATTCTAGGTATTAACAACTGGCCAGAATTCTGAGATCGTAATAGACTCCAAGGACTATAATGCATATTGAATATAAAGAGATTCTATAAGAGAATATAGAATATAAAGAGCACACTCAGGTACTGGGGAGCTAAGCCATTTAGTGCTTTGTAAGTAATTAGCAAGATTTTAAAATTTATATGATGTTTAATAGGAAGCCAGTGTAGTTTTGACAGAACCGGCTAATATGGTCATACTTCCTGGTTCTAGTAAAGACTCTAGCAGCTGCATTTTGGACCAGCTGTAGTTTGTTTATCAAGCGAGCAGGGCAACCACTCAGTAGAGCGTTAGAGTAATCTAGCCTTGAAGTCATGAACACATGAACTAACTGTTCCGCATTTGTCATTGAGAGCATATGTCGTAGTTTAGATATATTTTTAAGATGGAAGAATGAGGTTTTACATATGCTAGAAACGTGTCTTTCAAATGAAAGATTGGTATCAAAGAGCACACCCAGGTTCCTAACTGATGAAGATGACTTAACAGAGCAGCCATCAAGTGTTACACAGTATTAAGTCTTGGTTATTACATGCAGAAGTTTTTGGTCCAATAATTAGAATCTCTGTTTTTTCTGAATTTAGTAGTAGGTAATTACTAGTCATCCAATTTTTTATATCAGCTACGCATTCCGTTAATTTTGAGAATTAGTAGGTTTCGTCAGAGCGCGAAGAAATGTAGAGCTGAGTATCATCAGCGTAACAGTGAAAACTAATGCCATGTTTCCTAATTATATCTCCCAAGGGTAGCATGTATAGAGTGAAAAGCAATGATCCTAGTACTGAGCCTTGTGGTACTCCATATTGAACTTGTGATCGAAATGACATCTCTTCATTTACTACTACTACAAACTGATAATCCATGATGATATGATCTTTATCCAAAATAAAATTTAGTTTCCTTCTTGAGGAGAAACGAATATGACCGGGTCATTTCTTTACAGCTTTTTGCAAGACTGAAGAAACTTTATAGTGAAAAATTCTGGCAAAAAAGCAAAAAAAAAAAAAAACATTTTTTTTTTTTTTTTTTTTACACTGGGCCTACAGTTCATCCAGTAATTAGATTTTCTGAAGAATTTTAATAATATTTTAATAATAAACACCCTCACATACCAAAATGAAGTAATAAGAACCTTAATAATCACAAAAAATGAAACAATGGAAAGAGTCAAGCAAGCCATTGGGAATATTCTAGAACAGTTATGATGCAACTAACCCACTCCACACTCCAGTTTGGCACACATCCCATCTTTGGGGTAGTAGAAGGGGGAGCAGTGGAGACAGTGGCCTGTGGAAGTACACAAGGTGCAATTTGGAGGACAAGGATCACATGTTCCCTTTGGGGAATGGAAATAGCCCCCTGGACAGATTACTCGACACTCCTCTTTAAAGAGGTACCGCTCCACTCCGAACTTATCTGTGTGGAAACAGAAAAAAAAAAAAGTTAAAAGCCTGTATTTGTCTCCGCAATGTGTATGACTCAGTTTACCTTTGCTACAGCGGGTACATTTGCCCTCATCTGAACATTCGAGGCATGTGTGGTGACAAAGATGACACTGTCCATCCCTCTCGTACTTCCCAGGATCACAGCCAAGCACACATTGCCCATTATCAAACAACCTGCCAAAGAATAAAAACTGAAATCTTTTCTCCACTCACTGCACATTCTGTCTCACTACAGCTTTATTCGACCCACTGTAAGAAACAAGTGACTTGTTCACGCCTCACCTAGTGGCCGAGCAGCTGATGCAGTCTTCACTCTCAGGTCCAGTGCACTTGTAGCAGGTTGAGTCACACAGACTACATTTATCATGTTTACTTAAGTACTGCCCTGAAAATAAAATACAGACAATACGTAAACGCAAACTTTTATTTAGCAGTTGCTCCATCATTTGCAGGTGAATAATCTAAATTTAAATGATGTTTGTTATTTTATAATAGTATATTTATTTATGTAGGATCAGAAATAACCTGGTATTTTTTTCCTGAACAATTAGATAAAACAGAAAAATAAAAAAATACAAATAAAGTAAGTAAACAAACAAAAATAAGCACGCAAAAAACAAAAACAAATGACAAATAAAAGAAAACAAAATTAAATGATAAAGACAAATAAAAATACAAATAAACAAGCAAACAAACGACAAACAAACAAGAAAAACCACAAAATGACAAACAAAACCAAATGAAAATAAAACAAAACAGAAAAATATAAAAATACAAATAAACAAACAAACTCCAAATGACAAACAACCAAAACCAAATAAACAAAACCAGAAGATAAATAAACAAATGAACAAGACCAAATGATGAAAACAACCAAAACCATCAAAAAACAAAACTAAACTTCAACAAACAAATCAAACAAGCAAACAAAACTAAATGACAGATGAAACGCATACATACATATATACAAAAAAGGATGAAAAATCAAAGTGCTTACCTGTTCTGAGCTTTAGCATTAATGAAAAAGACTTCTGGTTGAAGGATTGACCAGCTGACAATTTTGATTTCAATCCATTCAAAGGCCATGCATATGCAGGATTCACAAATCAAAACACCCTCAAAGCAAGCAAGAAAGCTCATGCGGCACACACACATACAATCATCAGGCCTTAGAAAAGGAGAACTGAAATCGGAATATTTAGAAAAAAGTGATTTTGTGAGTTGCAATAAATGACCACGTAAAAAGATCTTGCACATACACAGTTGAATCGCTTGAACTAAACCCAATATCTTTGTTAGTGTAAACAAATCTTCAGAAATCCATCTAATTTAAAAGCACCAATTACAAATTAAATTAACAATAAAGATGATATCTCTCACTCCAGTCATAAAGGCAACAGACAAATCTTACAATAAATTAATTTTATAACTCTCTAGGTGCCAGAATGGATTCAAAACTATCCTAAAGCGATGTCATGGGACTGTGAAGAAAGCTAAAGACATTGAGCTAACCTTTAACCCGAGGCCGAGCAATGTATTTGTAAGATTTGCTTTAGAGAGAGCAGGATATCTATGGCCGACTGACCCTCTGGATGACCTCAGCTTACGCTCTGATACACTCTATTCATTCAATTCTGACAGTCCTGAAGCAAACGCTCATGACCCTACATGACCGTAATTGAGATGTCATTCACTGAGCTTAAAGATACATTGGTCCAAAGCCAATGTCATCCCAGAGTTAAATGAGTTCTCAATCAAACTGCTTATATTACACTGCAAAAATGCTTCAGAATCACTTTGATGTGCGACACAGGATTCAAGCATTTGAAACCACTATAGCGCCAATAGTAATGGCTTTATCATGTTATTCACCACACAAAAGTGACAATGGTTGTGTGGGAGCTGCAAATATTTAAAAAATGTTCCTTCTAAAGGAAACAGCGACAGGTCAAAACAAAGGGCTGCGCATATATTGTCTCTTTTAAAGTCATTGTGACTCATTTTAGTTCAATTTCTCTCGGTCAAATGGTGAATTGTTCTCTTTGAAACAAAAAGAGTCTTTTGTGAGGAAGCAAGAAGTCGAATCATTCTCACACCAGTTCACCACAAGAACTTAACTCCAAACAATATTTCTTGAAGTCAAAGTAACAAGTGGTTTAACAACACTAGATTTTTCCGATGAAAAATGTGAGCAGTGCTTGTCAGTATAAAACTTGACACCAAAACGCTACTTATGTGGTTTTCTGAGTGGGGTAGGGAGTGTTACTATGTTATTGTGTTCTGGGTAGTTGTTATGGATCCAAGTCAAAAGTCTCAATGGCATTCTGAACTCTATATATGGCTTGGTCACTTCTATGAAAGTCTAAGGATTTTTTCACTCATTTACACCCAAATGAAAATTTTCAGTCTGATTGTGCTTCTGGTGCTCCTTGCGTGGTGTTCAAAAAAAAAAAAAAAAAAAAAATCAATTCAATTAATGAAGTGAATGCACTATATTGTAGTTTGATTATGTTTTTTATTTAATATTTTGCATTTTTAGGGTATTTCATGATACTAAATTCTAATTTATGCAGTAGACCTGAGCATACACCTGAAAATGAAATTTCCAACTTAAACTGTGATAAATCTTGAATTCTTTCGAGCACAGACTTAAGATTGGTCTCTTTTTAAAGAAGATAAAAAAGTAAACTTTAAGTTCACTTTTTTCTATCTTTTTAAAAAGAGACCAATCTTAAGTTTATTGTTAAGAAAATGCACAAAAATACTATTTTAAATTTTTATATGAAATATATTTTTTCAAAACATTACTCTAAAACTGCAAGAAAATTAGCTTTCAGTAAGATTTTGTTGGGCCCAGTACCAAATGTTTCCACTAGATGAATTGTTTCCCATTCATTTCCAATGGGGTCGTTTTTTATCACCAAGTGTGAATTTTTTTCCAGGACCATTTAACCTTTTCTCTGATTTATTTTATTTCGAAGAGCACCAGCAGCATTTGATCAAGTATGTCATTTAAATGAGCAAACAAAAGTAGTTTCATCTCTCTCGTCTTGTTTTTATTTTAAAGTTCATTAATAAAAAGATCAGTAAACCATTTGTTTCGTCCAGTCTTCTCTACATGATAAAACATTTTTTTTTTCTTGGCCCTGACTACAAACACATCATCTAGGCTAACTGTTCATGGCAGTTGGCTAAAAACAAAAATATAAAATAATTTTAGAAAACTCATCTGTTTCCCCCCTTATTTCAATTGAACGTGGGTGCAAAATATATTTTAAGGTTAATAGTGATAAAAATACATATATACATTAAGAAAAAAACGTTGCCAGAACAGAGTAAATGTAACACATTTGAACATAGACTGATTCTCTATATAACATTAGTTATGTAACGTTGCATGTATTGAGTTCGCAGAAATCGTACAACCATACTACAACTTTTTTTTTTTGCGTCATGAATACACAATTAGCATGAAGTGGCTGGACAAATGCCATCCACAAAACACAACTTATTTGAACTATGACCATTTATAAATCTTTTTCATAAATAAAAGGCTACATCATCTTAAACCACATCATTCATAAATAAAAGACACAGAAATCCCCTTAACATTGAGCAAAAGTGGATTGGTCAAACATGTCCTTAATGAATGTAGAAGTCTTATTTGTGGTGTGTAGTACTATTAGTATAACTAAACATTTCACCTCGTTTCTGACCTTTATTAAAATGTAATACACTCCCCTCAAGCATTTTCTTCTCTTTTCCCAGGATACTGCAATATTGACCTACAGTAAATATGGCCAGTATGATAATTTGATTTTAGTTGAGATTTTTATTTTTGAATTCACACATATTTGTTGGACCCAATGAATCAAAGAAACAAATGTGAATTCAAAAAGCTTTATCTAACAACTCTGTTATGTCAATAGCACCAGTTATGCGAATAAAAGACTTATTCCATGTCTTTATGAGAGTAATAACAGACTATTTTAGGTGGCCATTTCAAAGTGGATTAAAATGGAGCAATTTAACGTTTCATTTGCATGAGGAATCAATAAAATATAAATATTTTTATATTTATATATAAAAAAGCGTCTGAAACAAACACTGTGGTGCATGGACCAACACATAAACCCGCTGTAACACTTCACTAAACGAATTTCATTTATTTTGTCAGGCTGTTGACCCTGATCAACCCGGACACACACTGTAAAGTTCCTTATTCATTTCACATGAAATTTTCAGGATTAATATTGTGGAGCTGTTTCATGAAATGGCAAAATACAAAAATGCATGTATAGGGATTTATATAATTTTATTAAAGGTATATCACGAATGGCCTGGTAAGATAAAATTAATTATAAGTGTTTCAAACCTCATTTCAGCTACCACCACTAAAACCTGTACTTCAGTCCAGTCAATGATTCTTCATGGCTACACTAACACCAGGTGTGGTTACGTTTAGGTTTCCCTGAAACCTATTATTCCACTTATGAAACGATAATGAAATGCACACACACACACACGCACGCACACACACTCACAAACACAAAAACAGATAAGAGATCTGAGCCTGAGGTGAGGAATTTCCGAACAGTGAGACCACCTGACATGAACGCATTCATCTCATCTCGACGCTTTTGCTTGACTAAAATGGCAGGTCGTTAGTGTTAGTACAATACTCATCGCTTCAGGAAGTACTTATTATTGTATCCTCCAGAGGCAGCTATTGATTTTACTGCAGTCATGAAGGTCAGCGGATGAACCTGTGCTATGGTTTATATCGTCCCTTTGCTCACAGAGGTCTTGCTGAAACTTGTAGAGGTTCTCTGAGTGCGCTTTATTCAGAATATGCACAAACTGGCTTTGATCGCTGTTGTCATAATGCGTGAAACTTGTGGAAAAATAAAAGAACCGCCGCTTCAACGCTCAGCATGTCACTCCAAATTCTTCTCTGGACCCAAAATGAAGAAAAAGGTACAAAAATTTGGCATCCATGCTTTGGTCACAAAATACTGACATGTATGATTTGCTGTTTATTACTGATCCCAGTCGCACCACCCTGACAGCTTCTGTCGACACACACGTGCACACGCACACGCACACACACCCACCCACAGACAGACACACAAAGATAAAGGTAGGTTTGTTGTAGTTCTGGCATCGAGAAACCTCACAATGTAGTCCCATATCCGAGGTTCCCGACTGGAATATAAATTAGCGGAACGTGAGCGGCAAGTGGGGCCGGAAAAGTTCCCTCAGCCCTTTAGAGAACATGTTCTACAGCACAGCTGCTGCAGAACCTTCCTCTGGCACAGATTGTTCTTTTTCACTAGCACACAGAAACTTCCCTCGGCCCATGATTCTTCATTTGCTTTCCAGAGAGCAGGAAGAGAGGAGCAGAAAGACAGCAGGCGATTGGGCAGCGGAGAGGAAATGATGCAGATCGTAGCAAGGTGATAGATGACAGGTAAATGTCGTTTTGTTGGGTTTATTTTTTTAGAATCCAGTTGATTGTTTGACGGAGGAGGATATCCAGGTGTGATTGGAATCCAGGATGAAAAGATTTGAAGAAAAGATCATCGGAAAGAAAAGGAGAACAAATATTTAGAAAGTGATCAAAAAAGTCATTTTTATAGTGCCACAGGTTGACAGAGGAACTTTATTTTTCTTTGCTAGAAAAAGCACAAATGATGCTCCACTGTAAAAATGTAGCCCATATATTGAACTCAAGGTTCCCAAAATGCACTTGGATCATCAAGAATACTTTGAGAATAAATTGAGAATAAATAAACTCATGAAACCGACACATTTCACCTCAAAATCAGAAGAATGCATGTTAAAAATTCTATTTTTACATTAAATTTACCTCACAACAATTTTAAATTTAGAATTTGGTCATTTATATTGTGACGACTCTCCTGTTCATTACCATTTTTATATTTATTATTATTTTGAAAGAAATTAATACTTCATGCATTCAGCAAAGCCACATTAAATTGTTCAAATATGACAGTAATCACTATCACATAAAATATAGATATTTCAAATATATGCTGTTCTTTTGAACGTTCTATTCATCAAAGAATCCTAAATCCTAAAAAAATATTAGAAATCTCAACTATTTTCAAAATTGATAGATATTTGTTGAGCAGCAAATCAGTATATTACAATTATTTCTGAAGATCGTGTGACACTTAAGACTGGAGTAATGGAGTGAAAATTCAGTTTTTCCATCACAGGAATAAATTACATTTTCAAATATACTCCAACACAAAAAAGGCTATTTTAAATTGTAAAATTTCACAATAATTTTTTTAACAATGATAAAATTGTTTTAAAGAAGTAAAATTATTCTTAAAAAAATAACTTCTTTGAAAAACATTTTTAAAAATATCATATTGTAAAATCCACGAATCCAAGAATTTGGAGCTAAATGTGCTTAAAAATTGAAATTTCCCTACCCTCAAAATATGTTTGCAAAATATAAATTTTCTTTTTATTTTGGGGTGAAATGTGACCTCGACATGTCTTTCCAAAAAGGCAATATCAGAAATACAAAAATCACCAAACCATGATTCATCCCCATGCAAAAACTAAAATATTTTGTCATACAAAAGATTCAGATCAAAATCTAGAGGACAGAAAACACAAAATGAAGAGGCTAGCCACGGATGAATTTAGAGTACTCACCATCCTTGCAGATGGTGCTGACGACACACACACCATTTTCCAGGTTATAGCCGTTGACGCAGGTGCTGCAGTTCCTCTCGCCCGGCCCTGCGCAGGCGTAGCAGGTAGGCTCACACCTGGAAGCACAATCACAGCCGTGACGTGTCAAACGCATCATTACCACTTTAAATGTCAACACTTTCTCAGATGTCACATTCAGCAACATTCATACTGACTTTTGACAGAACTTTTGGACATCTCCGTTGTCTGTCGTTTGTTCCGCCAAGTAATAGCCCACGCTGCAGCCTGAGACGCAACGCCACTCCTCAAAGTAATAGCCTGGAGCGCACTCGTTACACGCTTCATCGCCAGTTCCTGTGAACACAGTATACCGTCATGTTTCCCAAAAGGCAGACCGCAAATAATTTGGAATAAACTTTGGAATGCACACACTTAGAAAAGCTCTTTGTGAAAGGGATTCCTCTGAGAATACTTGGAAGGCCATTGGCAATACTGTATTAGTTACAAAAATTCAAATAATTTGTGAAGAAACAAATCTTGAAAGACACATATCATTAGGGATGAAAGCTAATCCCAGAAAGAATCAATTCTCTGATTTTGAAGCATTACATGGCCCATTTCTGCCACATAAGAAAAACATTTACTTTACTTTGGGAAACCATAATTATGACATCATAACTTATAATTCTAGGAAAATAAGAAACTAAGTTAAGACTGATAACATGGTTGTCAAACATACCATCACTAAAAAAAAAAAAGAAGTGACTGTACTTCTGCATTTCTGATAGTATAGAGTACCAGGTATATTCAGTCTCGATAAACGAAGCTTTCAAACGCTCTTATTCATGTTTGTTTGAGCTCTCTCTGAGCATCAAAGGTTTCTATTTACAGCATGTTTTAACTAGTGTTAAGCATTGTAGCCAAACACAATCATATCTGTTGATAGTGGGAGTGCAATGGTAGATCCACTTACCAATGAAAATGCACAAGGTTTTTTTTTTTGTTCCACAAGAAAGTGTAAACACGATGTAAATAAGAGATTCATTGTACAATTGACCGTGTGCAAAGACCCGCCCCTTTAGTTACTGTTGCTATGTACGACAAGCCATGCGCTCTCACGCCACACATCATGTTCTCACGAAGTGAAGAATACATCGTGGAGCAAAGAGGACATTGACAACGCGTCGACAGACAAGACAGAGCAGGTTACTTTTGATACGAAATATTGGTTTATATTTCAAATATTTTTTTTAAGAAGTTTAAACAATACATACTGTATAGCGGCTCTTTAATGTGTCGTGACAGATCACTGTAGCTCCTTCAAGCGGCTGGTGAACCAACCATCTCTTCATACTAGTTCATTTATAGCATTAAATAAACATGAATGGACATCAGAAGGAATGTTGTTTCAAGCGCGGAAAGACGTGAGTACACACAATTTAATTGTTAATCTACTAACTCTCCTGACTGCTTTGTCGGACGAAATGGCGGAATCGAGGTTATGATTGGTCAGGCCACCTGTCAATCAAACTGCCGGCGAAGTGAGTTCAGGAGTGTGTATTCATTGAGCTTGCTCTTTATAGATTGACAGCTTTAGTGATTATAAAGGGAAGCTCTTCTCTTGCTTTGTTTGACAGCCATCTGAATACAAGTATATGTTTTTGAAATCTTATATGAAATTTTACTGGTATTGAATACTGAAATTGTGGTACTGTGACAACACTAACTGACATAAAATTGAAATTATGACAAAATCTCATAATTATGCAATGTAATAGAATATAATCTCATGAAATAAGTCAAAATTATAAACATGTTCATAATTGAGATAAAATGTCAAAAGTCATTTCTCTCATAAGTATTACTTCCCATTTCATAATGTTGACTTTTTGTTTCATAATTATGATTTGCCAAAGCATGATATTATTTTCATATGTGGTAAAAATGGGTCTCCATAAAACAGAGTCGTCAAGACTTAAAGACAATTTGAAGCATGATAAAGATCACACACACACACACACACACACACACACACATATATATATTATATATATAAATGCACTGTTAAAATCTGGTGCAGAATCAGAGCTAACAACAGTAATTGTGCTGGATGAACTATATTCAGAAGCTAAACACTAGTTGTACTGCAAAGCCTTAGTAATTAGCTGCAATTTCTGGACACTGTAGAGAACAGCACAGATGTAATGGTCCCAGAAGGCACTTCATAGTCTCGTTAAGTCTAGAACTTCAAAATGACCTCATACTGTGCATCATTTTTTGTGCCCATGATGATTATAGCCTCTCGTCATTTTTTTGATGCAAAATTGCTAACCAAAAGGGACACATAATATGCATTACAAAAAAAGCATAATAGTCAATCAATGTTCTCTCTAACAGTATATGGAAAACAAAGACTACTGGAAAGTTATTTTATGAATTGCTTTTATGTGAAAGGCTGTAATCAAATCCTATTGTAAACCTAAATGAAAAAAAGTCCTTTAAATAAATGTACAGCGTTTACCTGCACAGGTGGCACAAGTCAAGTGGCACTTTTCACATGCCCGTCGGTGCCCATTATAATAGGTGCCAAGTTCACAGTTTAGCTGGCACTTATTCCCCTGTAGACTAGCAGGAAAAGACAAAACAGAAGCAAAGAAAGAGGAAGAGACAGAAAGAAAGAGAATTACTCAAAAGGGTTCAACACTGAGCCACAAATTTTTCGTACATTTCACGTCACTGGTTAAAATTTATAGAGGGAATAAACTAGTGCTTTTAGGTGAGGTGAGCCTCCATAGGGGGCGCCAGAGCATATCAGGGAAGAAGGATAGTTAATTTACAAGTAAAAATAATAAAAACTATAAATAATATATACTAAAAATATAAATAACAACATATAAACTAAATTTAATATTAATTAAAATGATTATTATTATATACTATTGTCATAATAATAATTAAAACTGATCATATTTTTATTTAATGAAATCCTTGTCACTTCCATTCACAAACAAGGATTTACAAGGTCCTGGAAAACCTGGATATATGCAGAAATTTTAAAAGTGTGATTTCCAGACTTAAACAAGATCTAAAATATTTTATTTGGTAGAAATTGCTATTTGTGAGTAAAATAAATAAATAAATAAAACTGTAAATCACAAATAACTAGAGAAGTCATACACACATTTATGTAAATAAACCCTGAAGAACATTCAGCTAATGAAATGTCTGGAATTATAGAATTTATAATAATTTTATTTAATTATTTAAAAAAAAAAAAAAAAAAAAAAAAAAAAAAAATCGCTTGTTATGGAATTTTCCTATGGGTAACATTCTTAATAATTCATAATGTCTTTTAATTAATCACACTAAATGAACATAATTGAAACCCAAGTTTAATTGTTTTATTTTGTGTGTGTGTATATTGTATGAATGTAAATGTTAGAATTACATTAGGTTCCTGTGAGAGGTAGGTTTAGGTATAGTGTAGGGAAGGGTCATACTTTAGATATACATTTTTAGATATAATTTAAGATTGTCACAATGTCATAAATTCCTGATCTTACTACAAAATATCATAACCAAGGATGTGTGTGCGCACGTGTGTATATAATTTATCATATTGTGCTAGTTTTTAGAGGGAAGGCTCACTGTCTAAACTTAAACAACGGCAGTAGACTAATGAAGTTTTCCCAAAAAATGAATGACCAGCCATATGAATAACTACAAAGACTGTAATTGCAACCTTAAAGAAGAGAGAAACTGTGGGCAGATAAATCTCATCTGCGCTCTAGCTCTTCAATCCCGTTTCATACCTACTATAGTCTAAACAGGTCTGAAAAGATCAACAACGACGGATTAAAGTCCAAACGAGTGGGTGAAAAACCTTTACGTATTTTCAGAGAATATTTCAAAACCATTCACAGAACAGCTGCAGCGTATTACGCCAGTATGTGTGCCATGACCCGTTTTTCTTTTCTCTCTCTATTTTTCCACCTCTCTCTCTCTCTCTTTATCTAACTTCAGAGCGGAGTAGGAAAAGCCCAAGTAAAATCGCTCACTAGAGACAGTATTTCAACATACATCTGAACTCAAGAGCCTCACAATGTGTAACAGGATGTTTCCAGTGATAATTTAGTGTCTAGCCAGTACGGCCTTACCTTGACAGCTCTCAAACGTAGATTTAGGAAAATATCAGTAATAATGGGAGTCCAAGATTCCGACTATATTTCAGTCCAAATCTTGGCCCAAAAAAAAAGGCCCTAGGAGATGGAATATTGTATTTGCAACAGTCTGAATGTGGGGAATTACCTGAGACCAGTTCGGCATTCGGTGCAGATGTTCGCCGAGGTGCATTTCTTGCAGTTCTCGCTGCATTTCCGGCACATGGTGGAGTCTGCTGGAGAACAGTCACACAAGGTCTCAAATTCAACAGTTCATCTTCTCATCTTAAGCCAATCAGCATGTACTTTAAGAATTGCTGGAGTGAAATGATGTGTGAATGGACTTGCCAAGGTCTAGGTAGAAGCCATCAGGACAGGAGCTGACGCAGTTGTTGGCTCCCTCCACCAGGTACAAACCCGGGCGGCAGGTGGAACACTGATCGCTGCGGCTGCCGATGCAAGACTCGCACAGCGGAGAGCACTTCTTACAGCGCTTCTTATCATCCCGGAAAAACCCAGACGGACACTCGGGTACACATGTCCTAAGAGACAGACAGACGGAGGCGGAAAGAGAAAGGGAGAGAGGCAGACATAGACAGGAAGAGCCACATGAGACCAGAAAAAAAAAAAAATCAACATCTGGCAGTCGCAAGGAAAGACTTTCACCAGGAAACAAAGGCAAAAGTCAGGGTCTGAGAAAGCCATCAGCTCCAGATGGGAGCACGGCTTGTGGAACTTGGGATGCCAGGGAAAACAAAATCTATAAATGTAATCAAGACACGTGCACACACATAGATAGATCTGAGATGTTAGCAGGGACACGCAGACGCACAGCTGTTGTCAGCATGTGCTTTGTTGTTTTTATAGGAGTTAATTAATCTTTTGACTCCAAGTTAAATTATTTTCAATAATAAAAGGAATATTTTCATGTTAAAACCACGTTAAAAACTCTCAATTCTTTCAGTAACTCCAATTATGTTATGCAATGCATATGCTTCACATTGTGGTCTTGTATTTCACACCAAAGTTACTTCAGGCTTATACAACAAAAAAGCAGCATTGCTAACAGAAAAATCAATTTGGTATGTGGGTCAATGACAATCAAGAGTGTACAAGAGAAAAATCGAGTTTAAAACACACGTACCAAGTTCTTAGAAATGTGCTTCATGTTATAAATGGTGTATAGAAACATATATTCATGTCTGTTTCACACACAAGTTTGGGGTCGGCAAGGCTACATTTATTTTAACGAAAAATAGAGTGAAAACAGAAAACAGTTGAAATTGTAATTTTACAATTTTTCTATTTTAATATAGTTTAAAATGTGATTCATTTCAGCGATGCTGAATTTTCAGCAGTTATTACTCTTCAGCATCACGTGATTCAGAAATCATTCTAAAATGCTGATTTTCTGCTCAAGAAACATTATCATCAACATTGATAACACGTGCTGCTTAATGTTTTTGTGGAAACTAATAGTTTTTTTAGGATTCCTCGATGAATCAATATTTCAAAAGAACAGCATTTCTTAGTATATATATATTCTGTAACATTAAGCTTTAACATTTGATCAATTTAATGCAAAATTAATTTCTTTATCTTAAAACAAATCACACATTTTTTGTAATTAATAGAGTTTTTAATATTTTCATATTGTAATAATTTCACAGTTACTCTCCAAATTAATGTAGAAACAACTTACGTTAACGCGTTAATTTTGACAGTACTAGTCTTTAAATAAATGTCAAGTAAATATATTACTTTTTTCAAAATGTTTCATTTTAAAGATAAAAAGTATATTGTATAAATATCATGCAATATTAATTCAAAAATATGTTCAACCAGAACTAATCTTGCCATGACAAAATGAAAATAAACAACAAAAAAAACAACAATCATCAAAAAAAAAAAAAACAGCATACCTGGTGTTGTTCTTGAACTTGAGGAAGTAGTGGAGGCAGGTGATGCACTGCTGGGGGCCTGGCCCTTCACAGCCATTATCACCACACTCAGGGTGGCAGGAGCCTTATGTGAGAACAGAGAAACTGATGAGTTGAGCTCTCAGTGATGCAGAACATAATTAGAAAAAAAAAGCACTTACCCACATACTCCTCACTATACTCTTCATCAGTCTGAGACTCCACCACTGAGCGAGTCTTGTCACTGCGGAATGAGTACGGATGCACGGAGGTACCATAAAGTACCAGAGACCACTCTTTCAGTTTGCCTGGAACAAATTACAGTCCTTATGCAATTAAATTAAGCCCTCAATTTATTAAAGTAATATTTTCCAGCCTTCCCAATTGGAAATTGTGATTAACTAGTATCTCAGTATTAATACTGATTCAAACTAAATAGACAAAGACTGATGAAATAAAAGTAAGACTGTCAATAAAATCAACATCAATGATCATTTATATGTATGTGAGAGAGATAAAAAAATATATATATATATAAATAAATATAAATAAATATAAATATATATATATATATATATATATATATATATTATATTAAATTATAATTATATTATATATAGCTTTTTTATAAAAAAATAAGCTTTAAAAATAGCTTTTTTTATTAAACAACTAAATCGGTTATAATGAAATTTTGCTATATAAAATGTAACTAACTTTAATATAACTATTGTTAAGCATTATATCTAACATATGCATTACAAACATGAATTTCTACATCAATGAATTAACTTTTATGCCCCTGGTCTCACTACTGAGATCTGCTATAATATAATATAATTAATATAATATAATATAATATAATA
This sequence comes from Zacco platypus, assembly GCA_038088235.1. Classification (NCBI taxonomy): domain Eukaryota; kingdom Metazoa; phylum Chordata; class Actinopteri; order Cypriniformes; family Xenocyprididae; genus Zacco; species Zacco platypus. The sequence goes on from CM076073.1 coordinate 22,042,160, forward strand.
TAATATAATATAATATAATATAATATAATATAATATAATATAATATAATATAATATAATATAATATAATATAATATAATATAATATAATATAGATATCATTTAGCAGATACTTTCATTCAAAGCTTTTTTTTTTTTTATAAATAAAATATTTAGTAGGTTAGTATTAATAGGTCAAGTATTAATGGGTTAGTATTAATAGCAAAAAAGTTGCGTCTTTAGCAGTTTCTTGAAAATTGAGTTGAGTTAGGCAGATCATTCCACCAGCATGGAACCGTCAAGGCAAAGGTCCATGAAAGTGATTTTGTGCCTCTTTGGGATGGCACCACAAGGCACCGTTCACTTGCAGAACGCAAGCTTCTGGAGGGCACATAAATCAACAACAATCACATATATATATTATGGCTGTTAATATTAATGCGTTAATGCATGCGATTCATCTTTAACGTGCTAAAATAATTTAATGCAAATAAATTACTGAATCATGCGAAAATTTAAATCATAAAAATGCAATTTACATCATGCATTAACATGGTCTCGGGAGTCGGAAGTTTACCATAATAATAATGTACAATGGCGCAAGCACCTGTAACCCTGGTAGGCGGAAATTTCCATTCTAACCCTTTAACCTGTCTTTGCTTCTTGTGATCAGATCATTTTAAGTCGCTTAACTTCCCACCGCTGTATGGTCAGATGATACGCAAAGCAAACTACATTTCTCGGCTGGATAAAGCAAACCAGCCTCTAGCTATAAAGTTTCAATGGACACGGACTGTAATCTATGTAAAGACTGACAGTGACATACCAGAGTCGTACAGTAAGCACGTATGATGCATGATGTATTGATGAGCAAACAACCTGTATGTGCTTTCTCAACACACTGATCACACGTTGTATTTATGCACAGACACATTTCAGTACAGTCACATTGTTCCCAGACACATTCAGGATAATGTTTTTATCTATCATGTGCATGTTGCTGTGTTTAGTCATTCTGAATGGATTCGTGTACTGTAGTAGGCATGTGCATTCAGGTCAAGGCAGTTGGTTTATCTCTATGTGGTCCTGTTCAGTATCGCTGATATGTCTAACTCGATATGTCTAAAATGTAAACAAGCCCTAAAAAGCTCTGAACAATCTCTTTGCTGTTGAACTGTACACATACACTGTGAATTCTTAAGTTTTGCTCTGTATTTTTTCCCCTGTGCTATGATGCGGATAAATTTAATAACTATATAGAATCCTTATACCATTTGGTTATATACACATTATCATATATATATCCTTTTTAGGAAAGACATCTACATTTACCTTGAAAAAAGCTTGCAGAAAATACAGTGTTGTGAGAATTACCCTTCAATCTGATAGTTTACTTTGCTAGATATAGCAATTAAAAAATAAATGCGTTAAACAAGATAAATCATGTATGCTTAATTTTACGATATTAAGGCATTAATCTTGATTTTAAAAAAAATCATTTTTATTGACAGCCCAAATATATATAGTACAGTGATTTCAAAGGTGAAAGAATAACTCAAGTAACAGGTAGTGTGTTTTGTATAAAGAAACTACCTGGTGCTTTCTGGCTCCTGAGTTGGGAAGGAGAGTCATAGATCTCTAGTATCCAGTCTCCAGCAGCTTTCTCGCCCCAGCAGTGAGTTGTCATGAATTCCCAGTTCTTAAAGCCCTCCATTGAGTGATCAAACAGCCTGCAATAGCAATAAATAGAAGCTACATCCCAGCACAAAATGCACTTAATAAAATACTAGACAAAAAATATTAGACCTATTCAGTGGAAACTGGATATTCTTACACTGATTTTCACCAGAGAGTTAGAACGAACCACAATTTACACAATATCTTCAATCAATGTACCCAAGATTTGTGCATAGTCTGTATATTGTACCTGTTGGCGAGCAGCTGTGACTTTGTCCCTGATGGTGAGGTTAGGTTGATTGACAGGTCTCCTCGGCGTGGGTGTGTAATTGTTATACGTACAACCACATGCTCCAGATAAATAACATGATGGTTTGCATTATCCGTGCAGCCTGTTGCCTTGTACACAGAACGAACAACATGTTCTGGACGGATGGTTCTACAGGAAGGAAATTGTTTTATTCGAGCATTTACCATTACTTATATAACCTTTTCAATGTGGCCTACTGTCTCATGTTAAAAGCAGTTGCATTATGGATACCTGATTTGTTTATCAGCATTTTCCACACAGATGTGCTGTGGGGGAACCTGTTTCCAGCGTTCAGCCTCTTTCACCATGGCCTCCGCATCCATCAGCCCAAAGCCATACAGGTGACTGACTGTAAGAATATGTACAACTTAACTGTTCAACAAAAAAATAACAACAATATGCACACAGATTTAGAGTTGTTATGAAGACCAAAATCACTATCAATCATGATGTAGATTACTGTTAAAGGCCAGAAGAAAAACCCAGAAGACTGAGCATACTCAGAAGTGTCTAGTGGCTAAAACAAAACAGGGCAGCTTAAAGAAATGAAAAAGGCCGTTACCATTATAACCAGCTGCATTGGTTTTCCAATCAGGAGCGCTGAGATGGCCAGCACGAGACGTCTTCACTATAATGTGTTGTACATCTCGCCACGTCAGGAAAGGACTGCAACAGAGAGTCAAAAATCAGACAAATTGCTGGGTCATAACTAGAGTTCGAGCTCGTCGCTGAAATCAGTTTCTGCGGAGGCAAGCCAAAATTATCTCTACTTGCAGTGTGTCAGTCCCACTTGTCGCCTAGGTGAGTGAGCATACACAGACATAAACACGAGGGCTGGGGGGTATGACGATATATTACAACCACGGTATAAAATTGTCTATAATTAGAGATTGCTATATCATGTATATCGCGGGATGAGCTGCCTCACAGAAGATGATCGCGAATTTGGGATGTGCTCGATACACACAAAAAAAAACTTCATAACACACTTAACTTCTTAAGCACAATACACACTGAAAAAGAACTGAATGTGCTGCATGCGCCGACTGACACAGTGTAAACGAGTGCACAGAAAGCAGTGTCTCTCAGCATGGCGAAGGCAAATTCAGTTATCTTTCAAGTTTTATTGCTCTTGAATGGTCGAATACACGAGTCAAAACGCCCATCGTGTAGAGTATTCATGTAAACACAGCCGGTTATGTCTCAAGTGAAAGTAAACAGTTGGGTATAAACCAGATGTGGATCAGTACATTGGATCCACACATTTGGCCTTAAAGTGACAGCAGCCTAATAAACCTGCTGCTCTGTGTCACTAATGTGAATCAAATAAAAACAGAAAATTACTTACAGCTCTTGACTGAATAACTTTTTTCAGATTTAATAAGAATAAAATGTATATTTAATTCACACAGTGAAGACTATGCAATATTTTATTTTTATATGTGATTACATTTCTGTACTAATTCTAACTTCATGTTAAATAAACCTATTGTACCTGAAATATTTTTGTTATATTTGTATTTGTCCTATTGTTTATAATTTGCTTCTTTTTTCTTATTTTTAAATAACAAAATTAAATTTTTAATATACATCACTATCGTGAAATAAAATCTCATATTGTGAAATAAGTATAATTTAATTTGGTCATATCGCCCACCTCTAGTACACACACACACACACACACACGTATGAAAGAGTGAACAATTATCATCAATAGCGGTTCACTTCCATGATTTAGGACTATTCCTTTTATATCAGAGTTCACATGATCACTTTTTTATAGCGGACTCTGGTACGGTTCACTGGTGAGCGCCTGAGTTCGAAAAACAGCGTTCGCGTCCAAAAGAACCAATCTCTGATGTCAAGTGAACCTGGGTGCAGACCAAAAGTGCAAGTGCGAAAGCACCCTTAAATCTAAAATGCTCAAAACGTTTCATTATAATCCTAACAATTGCACTGGCCACAATATTCAGATGTAGTTCAAAAAGTCTCATTGGCTGGCTTTCTGGTTGAAGCATTCGCTCAGATAATTCACCATACACAGTGGGATCAAACATCAAACCAAAAGACAGATGAATGCCATGTGTTCCCGAATATCCCCCAAAATATTAAAACAATCTAACTCCATTGCACTGGGAATATACAGTCACATGGCAGCCATATGTCGAGGTTTTCCTCAATTTCCTGTGTGAAATCAGACACAGTTGAAACTTACTGAAAGCATGCCGCTCGCTACACAGCATTCAGAATCCCACCATTTTAAAGTGGCCAGGATTTCCCTTGCTCTTTTGAAATGAGGGATTGATGTTCTACGGAAACATACTCCATCACTGACAATACAAAGCTCCCTCACCAGTCCACCAGAACAGTTTCGGAAATTTTAACCATGTGTCATAGTACTGACATCACAGCCATGAACACTAGAGACGCACCGAAATTAATTAGCGAAACACCAAAACAAAAAACAAAGTTTGAGTGAATAAATATTGATGACTGGGTAACTGAAGTCTTTATTGTAATGGCTGACATGTTTAAGTTTTGTAGATTATCCACATTGTGTGCACAGAATAGACACTTCTTTAAGTAATGTCAAAGTTTGTAGTAAGAAAGACTATTTGTCTTGCAAGTTGAAAGGCACCACAATATCATAATTATGAGTGGGAAACTCTAGAGTTTCAAATTTGGGGCATGTCAATCAAAAATCTGTAGATGATGGTAAATTATTTGATTGCACTTTACTTTGAGGTGCCCTTGTAGCGGTATAATTATACAATTAAGAACTGAGCAATATTAATTATCAACGTACTTACTATGAGGTTAGGAGTAGGGTTTGGTTTAAAGTTAATTGCTTGCAATTATGTATAATTTGCTTTAATCACTGTGCATGTAAGGTGTAGCGTCCATGTAACATGCAGCAAAGACATTGTAAAATAAAGCGTTACCAATTTTCTTTAAAATAAAACAAGTTGCATGGACTAAATACAATGAATTTAAATTTGTGATTGTACAATACTAGTTTACAGCACCTTCATAAATTAAATAAATGTAAAGTAAAAAAATACCCAACATTTACCAACTCATAAACACAAACTTCGCAGGGGGAATTGAATGCACCAACTAAAACAATGAAAACAAGTCATAAGCGCCAGCTAACTATCCCCGTTTCGGTCAATGATATCGGCCATCCAAAACCATTTCACCCGAAACCAACAATTAATGTATGCTTTTTGGATAGACTTTCTTGGCATTAACCTTTAATGGTTGCCTAAATTTCAATGCATCACTAACGAGCACACATTCAAACAACCACCCATGCTGACATATAGACTGTTCATCAGCTTCCTTTCATTTCACATGTAAAGTGGTCGGTGATAACATGGGTAATTTACATATATTTACATACCAATGTATGTTGATAGCACAGTAGAAAAAACTGTTTTAAAGGGATAGTTCACCCCAAAATTTATTTACTCACGCTCAAGCCAGCCTAGGTGTGCATGTCTTTCTTCTTTCAGCCAAAGACAATCAAGAGTTATATTAAAAAATATCCTGGATCTTCCTAGCTTTATAATTGGAATGAATGGTACCATATTTTTGAAGTCCAAAAAAGCGCATCCATCCATCATAAAAGTAATCTATACGGTTCCAGGGGGATAATAAAGGCCTTCTGAAGCGAAGTGATGCATTTTTGTAAGAAAAATATCCATATTTATAAATTTTTAAACTATAATAACTGGCTTTCAATAACAGTCACAGGAGAATCTAATTCCGTGTGACCTCTGACCCGAGGCATAGCATACCGATGAACGTGGAAGCGCACAGGATAGAGTAAAACAAAACACAGGTTACGAATTAGAAGTCTAAAATGAGAATTGTCGGAGGAGCCTGAGTTTGTTGCACAGCCCTATTTGTTTGAAGCATGAGAGGCGTCTATTCTCACCTAAGTTTCCGCTATGCCAACGTCCTATGTCATATCCCGGAACTCGACTCTCTCGTGAACATTACCCAGAAGCTAGTGATTACAGTTTATAAAGTTATAATTATGGATATTTTTATTGCAGAAATGCAACACTTCACTTCAGAAGGCCTTTATTAACCCCCTGGAGCAGTATGGGCTTATTTTTATAATGGATGGAAGGACTTTTTTTTTTTCAAAAAAAAGACAACATTCACTCCCATTTTAGAGCTTAGAAGAACCAAGATATTTTTTTAATACAATTCAGATTGTGTTTGGCTGAAAGAAGAAAGTCATATACAGCTTGCATAGCTTGATGGTGAGTAAATTATGGGAAAATGTTCATGTTCCATTGAACGATCCCTTTAAATTCAGAGGGTCAGTGAAAGGGTGAATCCAGATAACTGGATAAGATTAACTGGAGTGGATAGTATGACTCCTTTGTGACTAGTGGTTAAGACGCTAATTCCACTGACGTGGCCTGGAAAGAATATCAGACTCTTTCGAACTAAACATCTATTAGAGAAATGAGAGCATACAGTAGGGTTTACTGTAGGCTTACTTTGCCTCCAGAGCAAGAGCAATGATCCCTGCCGCCATCGGAGCTGATGCTGATGTTCCAGTGTGACTGTCTGTGCAGCGCTGCCTCAGATCTGTTGTGATCTAACAGGAGAGACAAAAAAATACTAATTATTCTTGTATATTTTGTTTCCATGTGTTTAAGATGTGAATAAAGTTAACATGTACACTTTATGACGCGTGAAGTAACAATACTAGCCTGCTCATGATACAATAAACAACACCGTCTACACTTCAAGTATGCCACAACTTTGCTCATTACAAGTGTGCTCTAGTTTTGTTGCATTGTTTTTTGCATTTCGTTATTTGGATTTAGTTTATGTTAACTTTAATGATCCAGTAAATTTTTATATCATTTGCATTTTCAACAAATCTGCTGCTCCAATGACACAATGCACTTAACTCAAAAAAGCAATACTGCCAAAGTTTAATTTTTATTTTTCAAATGCACTTCAACATACTGCAGCACTTACTGACACTGATGGTAATTTACTGCTAATTGTAGCACAATGGAACATTTATAGCACATTTCACTTTGAGGTATTTGTGATTTCGCAGCATGGACTGGACCACTCAGATATAGTGTGTCGGCAACAGTTTGAAGTTTGTGAGAATCGTGTAATAAAATCTTGTAAATATATTCAAGAGTTTTCGTTTGAGACCATTTGGATCTACTAAATGAGACTCTAATTTCAGCTGTGGGACATCTGTGTAATGGATTTCAGATTTATTCTAGCTCGAAACATCAGGTACACAAAAAGTAGTGTGGCTGGTTGTTTTACAAGTCAACACCCCCTTTTGTGTCTAATTAGGCAGTTAATTATTTATTTATTATGTTTAACATAGATCAAATCAGAAGTCTTAATAAGATTTATACTAGGAAGTGTTTAAAATATAAGTGGAAATATAAGTGACTGATTATGCACAAGCAAAAAGTAAATGGACAAAGTTGAGAAAGTTGAGAAAATTGAGATTCTGTGAATTAAAATAATGGACCGAATTACCTGACAACAAAGAGAAGTGCTAATGTCTGTAACACTGGGCCTCAGAAAGTAAACATGTATTGCGAAAAGAGTTTGAAAGTCAATGTGGAATTTCACACGTCACTCTGAGACAAGCTGCGAGACAAGGAAGATCTGTCGGTCTATAACTCTCAGAGGAGTGTGTAAAAGTGTGTGTGGGCTGTGTAAACCACAGCGGTTAACACCAGGACGCTCTCATGACACAGTGACCAACAAAGCAGATCAAACACACATGCATGGCCAAAGAAATACATGAAAATGCATTACACTTAGTCGTGGTCAGAATTACTGGCAGGCACCCTTGGTAAATTAGAACAAAGAAGCCTGCATTGTTAAGTCTTTTGATTTGTTGTCTTCATAACACAATTCTCCCTGGTTAGGATGCGGTTCAATTCTAGTAAACTAGAAACGTGGTGACTTCAAAGCTAAATCCAGCAGCAGGCCTGTTTTATAAAAAGCAGGTCTACTCAGTGCATAAGCTCTAGCTACATTTTTGTGCATTATTTTAGTAACTTACGATTTTGCGGTCGTAATTCTCTCCACTACTGTAGGTGGTGGTGAGGGTTGAGGAACACTCTTCCAGATACCAGGGCTTGCGGCCGCTTTCTGCCGTGCTGCTGATGGATATCGTGTAGATGCTGTTGGTATAGCCGTCACATGAACAGTGATCACGGCTCCGACCACCATTTCCTGATGCCCAAACAAAGATTGAGCCCCGTCCCTTCCTGCCCTGTGAGCACATAACATAAGTGAACATGTTTCGTTAAATGTGAAATAGGTGCCATTTTAAAAAGACACTTTAAAGGACACTTATTACAGGAACATTCGGCAATTTATGTTCAAGGGAACAATGATCATCATGGCTGATGGGATGAAATTTCACGAAAAAAACAACTGATATATATTTTCAATGTTATTTTAGTATTATTTATAAACTATTATAGTATTTACCATTTTAAATTAGTTATTAACTTTCATGCTTTTGCTTTAATTTTACTAGTTTTAGTAATTGTCTGATGTACTTTTGTCATTTTTATGAGTTTTAATTTTAATTAAAAACAGTGCCTGACGAAAGTCTGTGACTAAAACGTTGTCACTTTTAATTTTTTTTAATCTTTTTTGGATTATTGTTTTTATTTTTAATTAGCATGAATGTCTAAATTAATTTTTCATCAAATATTTATTATTATATTTTATTTAAGCTTTATTCCAATTAAAATAGAGTTGTCAATTCAATTCAATTTGAAAGAATTTGAATTTGAAAGCGTTTTGAAAGCAGGCGTCTATCAACGGACTGGTCCTGCTTTCAAATGCTCATGAACACAACGGCCAATCAGTGGTGTTTAAGAGTCCACTCAAAGCATCACATTTTTAAAATTTCATTACCAACTTGGTACCGAAGTCTGTACTTTTGACAACTCTAATTTAAAATTAAATTTCATACTTAAATTTCAAGCATTCAAAAATACTTAATAATTTTAGTTAAGAACAGCAACAGCATTGGTTATAAAACACTGTTTTTTTAAAAAAAAAAAAAAAATAATAATAATTTGAAATGTTCATTGTATTCAAATAATGGGATTTATAAAAAAACATCTTCCGGGTGCATTTCGGTAATGAAAAGGAAAGGAAAGTAAGAACAAACGAAAGAACAAACAAAAAAGAAAGAAAAAAGAAAGAAAGAAAAAAAAGAAAAGAAGGAAAGAAAAAAAGAAAAAGAAAGAAAAAAGAAAAGAAAGAAAAAAAGAAAGAAAGAAAGAAAAAGAACAAACAAAAACAAAGAAAGAAAGAAAGAACAAACGAGGGAACGAAAGAAAAAGAACAAACGAACAAACAAACTTTTTTAATTAACTGACAGCTCTACTTTCAAAGCAAGAACTAATAGCATCAGGACGATATAATCTTCAGGCATTAATATCCTCCAGCCCTGTCTGATGAGAGGAGACCAGGATTACCTGATGTCTGTGAGTCGCACATACCTGAAACATGCCTAAACCACTCCAAACACACCTTTGGCACAGGACACATGCCAATTACTGACTGCGACTCATGACTCAGGGAAGATAAACTAAAATCACATTCTAAAGTTCATTGCCGTAGCAGGTGGTAGGGTGTGAGAAGGAAAGGAAAACACCCTAGGTGGGCCAGACTGCTGAAGAGATGTGACTGATGACCTGAAAATTACACTTCCTGATTTATGAACTCCACATCATATGGAAAAGGACACTTTTACTTGCAGGAAAACCATAAGACACTTTTCATATGAACTTGGAAAAATACAAGTGAACTTTATATAGAGATTGTTTTTACCAGTCTGATGCCATTTTCAAAGGCCTGTCTGGCGAGGGAAGCGGGCCCGTCCACGGTTTTGCCATCATCATCTGGACCCCAGCTGGCACTGTAAATATCTATGTGTTGAGGGTGTAGACTCAGAGATTTGGCCTCTACCATGTCTGTCACATCCCCATCCAACATGCGGACACCTGCAGGACAAGCCGAAAAACCTTATACACAACACTGAAGATAATTAATACTTTTTCTCAGCAATGATGCATTAAATTGCTCAAAAGTGACAGTTTTTATGCTTTTTTTAATGAATAGATAGTTTAAAAGAACTATCATAAAAATATGAATTGGCACTGATAATGAGGAGTAATCTTTCTTCAGCACCAAGTAAGCATATTAGATCATTTCTGAAGGATCATGTGACTGACTGGCATAATGGCTGCTGAAAATTCACAGAAATAAATAATTTCAAATACACTGATTACAAACCTAAATGAATACAATAGAACTAAGCTACCAATAAAGTAAGGTCTAACTCATATTCAGGTCCAGAAATATAACAATTACGCCTAAATCTCTCAAATCTTCTCTTCCTAGCAAAAATTTTAGAGCACATTTTTGCTTTACAATTGCATAATCACCTTTCTGTTAGTAATCTTTTTGAGCAGTTTCAATCTGGTTTTCCAATATTTCATAAAACTGAAACAGCCCAGGCTAAAGCAACTATTGACTTACTTTTGGCCTCTGAAGCTGGATCTCCTACAATGTAATTCTGTTAAACATTAGTGCTGCATTTGACACTGTGGATCATACTTGACAGAGTTTTTGGTATTTCTGGCACCATTTTAAGCAATTTTTTGACTGGACACAGACAATTTGTTGTTTGATGGGAATACAGGTCTGATTTTGGACCAGTTTCTACTGGCATCCCTCATGGCTCAATTTTAGGACCCTTACTTTTTAGTCTTTATTCTCACTCGGCCAACTTTTAGGAACACTAGGTAAAAGTATCGCTTTTATGCCGATGACTGATAGATCTATATTCATTGTAAACATGGACAAAGTGAGTCTCTTTGCTCACTAAATGTACTTCTGAGATAAAAATCATTAGGTAACACTTTTCAATAAGGATCATTAGTTAACATGAACTAATAATGAACTGCACTTATACAGCAATTACTGATCTTAATCAAAGCATGCCTTTGGCTTGCTTAAGTTGGGGACACTTGCTTGATATTCAGCAGTGTTTTTGACATGCCTGCATTGGCGCCGTTGTATGCGAACTGAGCTGAGCCGGACGATTACGTCACTGTTTTCTGCAGTGCTGATATACCTAAATTAACTAGACTAATAACTACTGATATTTGCAACGGAATGAATCAATAATATATAGAATAGGCTGCACAATGACACCATTTTCTTATTAATGTAAAGCTGCTTTGCCACAATTTGCATTGTAAAAAGCGCTATATAAATAAAGATGACTTGACTTAATGTTATTTCAATATTACAAGCTGCTATAATATATACTAATACATTATTAAAATCTTGTTAACATTAGTTAATGCACTGTGAACTAACATGAACAAACAATGAACAACTGTATTCTTATTAACTAACATTAACCAAGATTACCAAATACAGTAACAAATGTATTGCTCATGGTTAGTTCATGTTAGTTAATTCTTTTGCTAATGTTTAACTAATGAACCATATTGTAAAGGGTTACCAAATCATAGATGGCTCATAATTTTCTTTGTTTAAACGGTGATAAAACTGAGGTCTTCTCATCATGAATATCTTCTGAAACATCAAAGAATCTAGGAGTGACCTTTGATTCTTCATTGATATTTGACCCTTATGTACAAAATGCTGTAAAGACCTCTTTTTTATCTAGGAGATATTGCAAAATTGCATCCCATGCTATTCCTTTTGGTTGTAGAAAAGTTAATTAATTAGTTTTTTCTCACATTGATTATTTCAATACGCTTCTTACTGGGGTTTTATGCATACTCCAAATAAGCTAAAGTATGTTCAAAATTCTGCAGCAACAATTTGAACCAGGATCAACAAAATAGATCATATTGCTCCCATTTTTAAAAATCACTACACTGGCTAAATTAGTGTTGATTGTATTCTCACATACAAAGCACTTCACAGGCTGGCTCTGGAGTATTTATCTCAGCTTTTAACACCATATATTCCTAACCAAAATCTTCTCAGCATGGGCTTTTGGTCATCCATCAAACACAGTTATGTCCCATGGGTGACAGAGCTTTTTCTATAGCTGCTCCCAGGTAACCAACTTCCAGCTGAAATTCGGGAAGCACAGGGACTTGAAATTTTTAAAATGTATTTAAAATCATATTCAATGTACAATTGTTGATTTATTTTGTATTTTCCTTGTATTATTACCTTGTAAAGCGCTTTGAGATGGCACTATAGAAAACAAAGTTATTACTATTATTATTATTAATATTACAATCATTATTAATATTACAGACAGCAGCAGGCTGTTATTTATATATTTATTTATAGGCTTCTGTTATTTTAAGACCAAATGTACGATCCTATATATTGATACACATCTGATTTCTTACTCAATGTTTACGTTCATTTTAGACATAAACGACAGTATTTACGAGAATACTTGCTGAGATGGGCATTTCGACATATTTTGCATTTGTGTCTGTTCAAGCGCAAGGAGATGCGTAAGAGGAATCAAATCGGTGTTCACGCACTGAAACGTGCCTCTCTGTGCATGCGGCTGTGCGCACAGTTAACAGCACATGAATACTTAAATTCACCTCTCCTTGTGCTGGAATGGGTTAAAATCTCAACAAAAGAGAGTGAAAGTCTTTCATTTGCACATATGATGGTTAAACTTTACAATTAATTCGCAAATCTTGCCTAACCGTGGGGCCTGGTCCTTACAGATCATGGACCAACTATGATCCGTTCAACCCCTCTATCTATTCACATACGAATGTGTTATTTCATAGTTTTGGTTATTTAACTATTCCGTGGTACTGCATGTACATGTATAGGTATAGTAGTGGGTCTAAATTAGACAGCACCCATCAGAAACACTCACCCCCAATCTTGGCGTTGTAAGCAATGCCCACCGTGCAGTGGGAGTTGTTGGCGGACGCTGCTACTTCACCAGCGCACCTCGTGCCATGCCTGAACAGAACACATAAGATGTTAGTGTTAGTACTGACACACTCACACACACACTCACACACACACACACACACTTTCACTAACTGCATAAACAATGACTGGAGACCCTTACGCAAGCACAGGCACCGTTGCTGACCTATTACACACACTCACTACAGAAGGAACGCAAAAGCGGACAGAAAACCGAAGAGAGAGGGAGTGAAACAGCTGGGCTGAAACTAAACATGTGCTTCCACAGCCAGCAAAGCTAAAACACAGTGGCTAAATATTTGAGATATTGAAGGAAAACATTTGAGCGGTTCCTCTGCCTCAGACGCAACGTGGATACATTCCTGACCCAAACTAAACCCACATAAATCTAATACAAATCATCAGCAAAAAAAATGCACTAAAACATCCACTAAAGACAATGACAGACAGATGGAGAGAGAGAGAGAGAGAGAGACTCGGCTATGGAACCTCCAGCAGTGAACAGCTGCATAGAAAAACTCACGCTACCATGGTAACCACAGTCTCCAATCTAAGCAATTTAAAAAAAGAAAACAAAAAGAAAAAGAAACAAAGATTGTAAAGATCCGCAGCAGCACCAGGTCCTGGGATGAGACCGGGATTCTGTCACCATCGCAACCATAAACATTTACAAGGTTAAAAGGTCAAAAGGCCAGAGGAACTCCCAGGTGGTCTGTGTACTCGATCCTAACGCCAATTCAATGACTCCAGACAAAAACTATTCCAAAGATTATCTAATTCTGATATAGGCCATATGTGACCTTTAATAGGAAATAATCTGCAATAAAATACCCAAAGAACAACCACTTCTCTTCAAGCCTACACTACACTAAGTTTTGCAGTTGGTAAAATTTCTAAAGTTTTTGAAAAGTTGTGTCTTATGCTCATTACAACTGCATTTTTTGTTAAAAAATAATGATGAAATAGTTTTATAATTTAAAATAACTGTTTTCTATTTGAATATATTTGAAAATGTAATTTATTGCTGTGATGGCAAAAGCTAAATTTTCAGCATTATTACTCCACATAATAATACATAATTATACTGTCACACATCCTTCAGAAAATCAATATTAGAAAATATGCTGATTTTGTGCTCATTTTTTAAAATTTTATGATAAATCAAAATTGAAAACATTTGTTCTATTTAATATTTTTGTGGAAACCATGGTACATTTCTTTTATCAAAAAGATCAAAAGAACCACATTTATTTGAAAAAGAAATCTTTTGTTTCTGCGGTCACTTTATCAATTTAATGCTTCCCTGCTGAAAAAAAGAATTAATTATTTTACTTTTTTTTAAAATTAATGGTAGTGTATAAAGACATGAAACAATATTTTAGACCATCCATACACTAAGCTAATTTTGTTAGTGTTTTATGAATACGCTAGAGTATCTATAACATACATAACAAAATGCAGCTCTAATGAACAATACATATGTCCAATAAAACGATCTCTAGAATGAAATTTCCTCTCCTACAAAATTATAAATACCACCTGCCTTCGACTTGCAATGGGAAGTAGCAAACCATGGGTTATGACTGTAATGTAAACTAAAGGCTATTGGCAAAAAAAAAAAGAAACTTCTATACATTTCACCCCAATTTTCTATTTCCATAGGAAACAAGCCAAAACAGAATATAAACAAACAGCTATAGATACATAAGCATCCTTCCATTACTCAATACTCAAGGGAGCTAGGTAGCTGGCTATACGTCAACAGTTTAACTAACTTTAACTAACTTGCTTAACAAGATTATTCAAACTAGCCATGTTTCATAGAATTTAATTTAAAGAAAAAATAAATATCTTTTAAACAGTTTGAACAAGCGGTCTTTACATGGTCACTGGCGAAACCAGTGTGACTCTTATTATGATTTGCAACAAAACATTTGAAATTTAGAGAGATTTATTAGAGCACGCAGAGAAAATGCCTTATGTCTAGGAAATCATCTGAGCAAATTACTCATCAAAAGTCGTATGACTTTTGACGCATAAAGGAATTCTGAAAATGTTTCAATTGCTATATGCATATCTTCTTACCTATTAAAAAAATACATTCACCTCAATCAAACATATGCGAGACGATCATGCAATATTTTTAATGCACATTGTATTCAGTATCCTGAAATTTACACTAATAATGTAGATTGCTTGTTTGTTTTAATGCCATGCCAGCATCTTTGGCTCTTTTCATGGTGAAAACCATGAGTTAATACAATTTAAAATAGAAGCCAAGTTAATTTGGATTAACTTGATTAAAACCCTTTTCAAGAGTATCAAAAGATTAAAACTGCTTTCTCAGGAGTATAAACATTACAATCCAATTAAACATATCAGAGAGTTTTTTCCTGATAGTAAATATGTAATATGTAGATGGAACAAGGCCACGGCTGCTCTGCCAAGACAATAGCCGACTTGAAAAATAAAGCAGACAAAAAAAACAAAGAAAGTTTCTCAGGCAACGCAAAAGCATTGACAAATAATTTTTCCTCCCATCTCATACGTTTTCCTTCACCATGTCCCTTTAGAGGCTCTGTATGCTACAGCGCACATTCTATCAGTTGCAGTTCTGGCACCCAACATACTGTCACACATTTAGCAATGCAGCGGTAAGGTTACGCTCACATGACATTGCAGTTCTTCATAAAATCACAAAAGTTTTTTATTTGCATTCATTTTAAAGCCTGGCGAAAATGCATGAAGTGACCAGTTGTAAACAGGTCCTTTATAAGGTCCGTCCATTTAGTCTTAAAGTGACAGCAGCCTAAAATACCTGCTGCCGCTTGAGCCATTAATGTCAAACAACAAAAGACAAAGAGAAAGCCACTCACTGCTCTTGACTGAATAACTTCAGTAGCTTTAATAAGAATCAACATATATTTAATTCATTCACTGAAGTCTATATATTGTTCTAATATTACATGTTTATTCAATTCCTAACTTGAGAGCTAATTACTAGTAACTAATAAAAATACACCTACTGCATCTGGGAAAAAAAAAAAATTATATATATAAAATATATAGATTTTACAAATATATATATATATATATATATATATATATATATATATATATATATATATATATATATATATATATATATATATATATATATATATATATATATTTGTAATTTGCACCTTTGTTCTTATTTTTAATAACAAAGATAAAATAATGAAATAAAAGTGAAATAAGATTTTCATCTCTGCGCTAAAAGGTCTATCTATACTATATGCCAATTGTTAAAACCCTGCTACGTGACAGTAAGTCACATCTGCTAGCAGAATACAGGTCAATGAGAAAACCAGAAACACACCACACCTGAACAGAACATTCCAGCATTTCCACATTTCCAGAACCGCACAAGATATTGAAACGTTTCCTACAAAACTGCTAACCGTATTATATATAATACATAAATCCATAAAGCATACAGAAAATACACTTTCCACAGTCACACACTCAATTACACACACACACACACACACACGGGAAACTCCACTAGTGCTGCACATTTGACATACAGCTTAAAGGTCAGACTGGGTCAATAAACTGCAGTTCCTCTGAAAGTCTAGTGCAAAGCCCATGTTCATCTGTCAGATAAATGAACTTGCAGTATTTACAATACATCTGCTCAGTTTGGAGCTAAAAAGTCCACCGTCACTCAGAACGACCTCCAGCGGTGAAGCTCACGGTCAAAACCCACCGCAGGGAAATAAAGACTCACATTACACAAACTATCAGCAGAGGAACCAACACAAAACATTCCAGCACATAAAAGATCAACAGCTTGTGTAGGATAGACGCCAAACAACAGGGGAGACTTCACTGAATAAACCAAAAATACAATGCGAGCGCCGAGCAGTATATTTTTTGAGTGTGTGTGTGTGTGTGTGTGTTCCCTGCGTTATGGGGACCAAATGTCCCCACAGATATAGTAATACTAGTAAATTTTGATCTTGTGAGGACATTTTTTGGTCCCCATGAGGAAACAAGCTTATAAATCATACAGAATGCTCTTTTTTGATCATCTAAAATAGCGGAACATTTTGTGTGATGGGTAGGTTTAGGGGTAGAGGTAGTGTAGGGGGACAGAATATACAGTTTGTACAGTATAAAAACCATTACGCCTATGGAATGTCCCCGTGAAAAATGAAAAAACAACATGTGTGTGTGTGTGTGTGTGTGTGTGTTGGAGGGGGGCAGAAAGGAAAGTTTTTCCATGCTCTTTTGAAAATGGTCACAACCATTATTCAGCAACATAAATGAGACCCTCATTTTATTTCTTCTTTAAGCAAGGAACCTCTCGAAGACTCTAACTTATTCTCTATTAATCTTACTGTTGTCGTTATTAATTAAAATATATTTTAAAAATCTTTAATTAGATACAAACCCTTATTAATGGGTCATTAAGTGTCAAATCAACCAAATTTCAGGAACTTTCAGTACAAAGACAAACACCAATAGCAATGAAAGCCAAAATATTAAATGTCACAGATGTACATTTAGTCAGAAATCCACTATTTTGTAGAAGGGGGGGGGGGGGTCAAAATGACCATTTTCACCTGAGATTTGGAGCAAATTTACAAGGGTGTAAAAAGATGGCAGCATCATTATTGTATTTCACTTCTTGTGTTTTTTTGCCTCAAGTTTGCATGCCTGTAACTAAAGTAGAAATAAAGATCTCTTGATATCCGTTTAGATTCAGGTCCTTAAACTTTCCTTTTGGTATCTTCATTTTAAAAGGCCTTCGAAGGTTCAATCCCAGAGATATGGAGATCTTAATAGTGCTTCATGAGTAAATTGCTAAATTTGTACAGACAACATATTAACAAAATGAAAAATTTGATCTGTGAACCTTTGAGTTGACACAATATGACCCTATTATTATTATTATTTTATCATTAATTATTACCATTACTACCACCACTATTATTGTTACACATTACATTTTTTTATTAAATAAATAACAATAAGAACAATAAATTATGTATTAATCTTTAAAAACATTTTTAAAAAACTAGTCTGGGCATGAAAAGTGTCTTATGACCTCCACCAGCACACAGCTGTTAGCCAATCATAAAGGAGGTCAGCTGTATATGCAACTCTTTAAAGGTACAGTAGCAAAAACAGACTATTTAATTCATGTTAAGAGGTGATATAAAGCCACATTTTGTTTACTGCAAATAATTTCAACAAACATTATGAATAGAATGCAAGGAAAAAATTCAATGCTACAAAACTAGAATATGTTTCGTTTAAAAGGAGGTAATTGCCATATAGCTATGTAGCCTATACTTCCTGTCAGGGTGAGAACTTTTGAACTTTCTGTGCTCAAATCCTCACAGAGACAGAAGAAGCTCCTACAGGAGGTGGATGGTATTCTATACAGCATGTCTATACATGCAGACCTAAAGCTCCCTTCTCTGGTCTCCACCACACACTTCCTCCTGAAAGCAGTGATGGCGTCAAACACTCCCCTCTTCCGCGGGCCACGGAAATACTTCTAATGGGGGCTTCTGAAAGTGTAAATTAAGAGGAGGAATAGTTGTGCTCGCGACAGCAAAATGCTCATGCATACGTGCACTCACATGCAGAGACCTACAGATGGGGGATTGTGGAGCATTTCTGTAATACAGCATTTAGTGGTGTCTGTTATAGTCAAGAATCACTACTATTGCACATTCTTAGGGATAAGTATTACATTTCAGCACATAACTGGTCCCGCACCACTTGAGCTACGGACATGAATTATACCTCAGGTGTAATATCAGTTTCCTGAGACTATAATAAAGTGGGAAAAATCCTATCGACATACACTGAAGGAGGGACATAGAGACTTGGGAGTGGACTTGGGGATAAATATTCAACGATTTATATTAAAAAAAAAAGTTAAAAAATTGTGTGTTACAGTAATAACTAAGTGATTTTTGCATTACAGTAATGAGAATTGGTGGGTTGGAAATTTGCAGAGTCATGAAAATGGTCCTAAAAAATAAGCTACTTTATTTCACATAAAAATATTATTATCGTTAACTAAAAATATCAAAACCTGAACTCATAAGGTAAAATGAAATAATATAAATATTAGATGAAAAACAAATTGACACCTAACTGAAATAAGTTGAAGCACTAAAATTACCAACTGGAAATAATTTTTTTTTAAAAATTTGTTTTAGTTTTATGTAAATCGTAATTTAAAAAACAAACAAACAAATAAATAAATAAATAAATAATATGTGTATATATCTAAACTTAAAATAAAAAAGAACAAATGAAACGACTTCTCAATAGTATGAATATTATTTAATAATATTAATTATCGCTTGTTTGTTTTCCTCACTTGTAAGTCGCTTGGGATAAAAGCGTCTGCCAAATGATTAAATGTAAATGTTACATTTAAATATATGAATACAAATATTAATAAAAACTATAATAATATAGCTATAAATAATACTAAAACCACTGCCCAAAACATAATTTCTTTCTTTTGATATAATTGTGAAATGTGACACACGCGTTCTCAGAAATTCATCTTGAAATATAGTGCGTCCGTCATAAATATTATAGAACTTTTAATATGGTGCATTTGTCTCATATGGAAAAGAGCTTTGTGAACATTCTTCAAAATTTATTCTTCGTGTTCCATGAAAGAAAGAACAGCATAAAAAATTTGGAATGAGCGAGTAAATTGTCATTTGGGGTTGATCTACTCAGGGGTGCGTTTCCCAAAAGCATCGTTAGCCAACTATGGTCCCAAGTTCCGTCGTTATCAGCATAGTTCAACGAGACAGTGTTTCCCGGAACTATAGTTCCAGCGAACATTCGCAAAAAATATCGCAAAGAAGCATAGTTGGAAACATGGACTTAATCATTAACTTGAGCAAAATAAGCAAGCTGACATTCATTACAATTTACATCTTTCGTTTCGAATACATACAAATTTAATTTACGTCTTTTAGTTTTTCAAGATTTAATGCATGTGCGTACATGCTCTAGTACATAAGAAAGAGACTATGATTGAATGTGCTCTGGAGCTCCTAGAAGAAACAGCAACGGCACAGAGGACTAGAACCCAGGCCAAGCTTTCTGTCTGAATGATCCAAAAAGCTGCAGAGCCATCTGGCACGGGCTCACACAGACTGGTAGAGTGGCAGCCACAAAAACACATGGGGACCTCCACCCACTCACCAAACACACCCATATATACATGCAACAAACCAAATATCAACATTCACCAAACACTTCAAAATACACACTGATCTTCTGCCAACATTTCCACACATACACATAATCTCTCACAGAGAGCTAATTCCAAAAATCCCTTTTCACCAAACAAACATGCCAAATATACTTACTTGCACACACAAGCCAAGCGTCATATTTACTCATACACCTATGAAACCCTTAGACACACAAAAAGCAAAATCCAAAAACCCACATTCACCAAACAAACTTGCCAAACACTCTTACTAGCGCACAGATCAGAAGCCAGATACCCACATTTACACACACCACTGAGAGGACTGTACAAATAAAGTCTTTCCAGGGATTTAATGACCTGATATGTTCATAGTATTGAGCGTGTGCATGTGTAATGAACCTCACTCTTACTTGTTCTCATTACTGGCATCATATCGGGGCATGGGATCCATATCATTACCGTTCACATCATAACTGGCCTCGTTATCCTACAAACAGATCAAAAGCAACAACAAAAAAAAAAACACATGAGAAAATATTCAAAAGCGGATTTGTTAAAACATGCTAAAATTGAACAACAAAGTACATGATTTTTGGACTTTTACATGTGAATGACCTTTTTGGAGTACAGGGGACATGTACTTCCAGGACAGAGCTTATATAAACACCAAAACGCCAGTCAATATACAAACAGACGCCGCTTGTGTGCTTCTGCTTTGTTCAATTGCGCTGATCCAAAACCTACTTTGCATCTGAAATATTGCATACTGTATAGTAGGTACTACATTTGGTTTGAAACTTACTTCACAACTACTAAAAAGTGTGTACTACATACACGGACATACTACATCTGCCATGTTGCTACGGTTATGTGACCTATGGCACCACTTAAACCACTCCACCGCCATTCACAAATCCTCTCCCGTGGCCTCATGGGATTGTAAAGTGCCAAACTTTAGAATCTCGGTGGAAGTAGTAGGTCATCC
The DNA here is from genome assembly GCA_038088235.1 of Zacco platypus. Taxonomy (NCBI): domain Eukaryota; kingdom Metazoa; phylum Chordata; class Actinopteri; order Cypriniformes; family Xenocyprididae; genus Zacco; species Zacco platypus. The sequence goes on from CM076073.1 coordinate 22,063,353, forward strand.
GGGTACTTTTCGACTACTATTTTTTGAATACCATTTTTTCTGACAACTCTGTTGGCGAAATTTTTTTTGCATACTATATAGTAGAAAAGTACTCAATTTTGCCTCATACTATTAATGCAATCAAATGCTTCTAAAGGTTGACATCTCAATAATATTGATACCTCGTTTCTGCCAAATTCTAAGGCAGCATCACATGTATCCCAGAATGCGTTGCAATGGACTCAATGAGGGAAAAATTCAAGAATAGCATTTCTCTGACTGAATATTGAGAGATTGATTGCGTTGGTCAGAAAAGAGAAAGATTCTTCTTTGCTGTTACTCCCTCTGCCTTAGTATTAAAACACTAAAGCATCTAATTTTAACTAATTAAAATGGTAACTAATTTTCAGATTTTTTTAGACAAAAGTAATAAAATACAACATATATAGTGTTACAAACGTACATTTGATTTGACAAAAAAATGAATTTACTATTTTAATAACTGCCATAACAGTCTATGTAATGGGTCCATTACAATCAGTTGGAGGTTAAGCCTCCTGTCCAGAACGCTATTTATGTGGATATGAAGAGTGTTCCAAATTGTTTACTTAAGGTTTTATGACGGTTTGGATGAAGGAGATTTTTGTTTCAATGCATATTTGCATTCAAACACACAAGATGGAACAGAAAAAAAAAAACAAAACAGTGGAACAGAAAAAAACCTTAAAAAAAAAAAAAGGTCTAGAAATTGAACTTCTTTTAACTTGAGCTACATGCTGCAAAAGATGAAAGATGCAAGTGCAACTGTCAAACACGTCCGTCTAGCAAATGTTTGCAGAGAAAGACAAGCAGCACAGTGGATTACAAAACTGTGTTCTGTGTGAATAATCCCTTAGAAGGCAGCTGCCTAAGTAGTCAGAGAGTTGGCTCACTCAGTTTTGGAACAAAGCAAGTATGTTAGATTAGTTTACTGACATTATGCTCATATATATTATATTATATTATATTATATTATATCATATTATATTATAGACACATAATATATACAGCGAATACCTGGATGACAGACTACATTAGCTAAAATGTGGGGAAGTATACAACAAAGCATATTTCATAGAACACTATTTCAAAATACACTGTGACCTGCCATGTCCTGCAACAAATCAATCTTATGAAATATAAAAAAAACAAAAAAAACATTCTCTAACCATTTGATCAGGACATTTAGTATTATGCAGTTTACACAAAATTGGCTTAAAAATGCAATTCACAATCTCTACAAGCAAAACAACTTTTTATTTCCAAGATTATCACTCAAAGTGGCTGAAATAAAACACGTGTAATGAGGTCATGTGACAACAATTTAGAATGTTTTAAAATGCATTATTTTCACTTTTAACTGTTACCATTAGGAAAAATAGCAACCACTATTCAGTAATGCAGAGTATGCAATATGCAAGAATACCATTTCAAGAAACAGCCGTACAAACAAAGAGATACACTTACATAGTTCTGTATGAGATCTGGGTGGTTCCTCTCGATACCGTCATCCAGAATGGTAACCACCACATCCTTTCCCGTGTAGCCTCTCTTCCATGCACCCACGATATTCATGTCAGACTGACAGTTATGGATGTTATCATTACAGTGCTGCACAGACACAGAGATAATGGAGGACGTGAAAAATCTAATTAGGTAGAGGGTTATATACGTTTGCACAAACGTTCAAACGTTTGGGGTCAGTAAGAATTTTTTTTAAAAGAAATTAATACTTTATTTCAGCAAGGATTCAACTGTTTTCAATACTGAAAATAAGAAATGTTTGTGAGCACCAAATCAGCATATTAGAATGATTTCTGAAGGATCATGTGACTGCTGAAAATTCAGTTTTGCCATCAGAGGAATAAATTAAATTTGAAAAATATATTCAAATAGATAAATATTTTTGATCAAATAATTGCAGCCTTGGTGAGCAAAAGAGACTTCTTTAAAAAAAATATTAAAAACTGACTCCAAACTTTTGAACTGGAGAATAGAAAGTGTTTTTGGAGAATTGCCATACATTAATTTAATGCTTACATTTGCAAATGTAAATTAATTTTTTTTTTGTAATTTTTTTTTAATTAAATTAAATTAAAAAGGCTTCTGAATATTACTATAGATTAAAAAAAAAAAAAAAAAACATCTTCCACGATTTCTAATGCTCAAAGGTGTCTGAAGCATGTATGCTGAATACAATGCCACAGCAGAACTAAAATCCTGGCTTCTTTTGTCAAAGATCCTAAGCATGTGGTAAAAATCAAACATTATTTTTTATAACATATCGTTTCTTTGTGTATCTCAGACACTGTTATTACATGTGTCACATGGAACTAAATGTGCAGCTTCATTGGGCCTAGAGTTGGAATTAGACCTCATCCTGGAAAGTCAAGTTTATTTGCTCCCAAAGTACAACCTGGAGGTCAACAAGAGAAACCCGAGCCAAATGGATGCATTCAGGTCAAAGTATTAATGTTATCTGAGCCTTATTAACCATTGACAGAGCTGTAACAAACCCATTAGAGAACAAATGCTTAGTTCACTCTCGCCGTTTCGGTCTAAGCTATAAATACGGTCATAGACAGCCAGTGATGACAACCGAAGCTGTGTGTGCTACACCTGAAGGTTTTGGTAGCAGCCAAAGTGCAACCTTTTGGTAAACATTTTGCAACCTTCTGGTAAATCTGAATGGCTGTCTACCATGCGAAAAGCAAGGATATTTCCACATTCCTTACGTGCTGACGTACCAAATCACTGACTCTCGTGAGCCGAGGAACATGACAGCTATGAAAACAAGAGCCTGTTTGTACAATTACCTCACAGAAAATGTCTCCGCTAGACGTTATGTTAGAGCGAACACTGAAAAGTTCGAGGTAACTCTCTGGGTGGTTTTCACTTGTAGAATCTCTGCTAATCTGGTGTGACAGGCATCGTTTCCTTTGAGCGTTCAAACTGACAAATTAGTTTTAGTTAAAAACACCAAAGGATTACTACCTGCCATTACAATTTAGTGAAAAGATGTCTTAAAAAGCAGAAGTTTGGCACAACATTGTCTTTAAGGAAAGCATTCACAACACATTTCAGTTCTGTAATAGGCAGTATAGCTGACTTCAACAACTATATATATTTTTAGCAGCAAATAATGTGACTGGATAATATCATAATATAACAGTTTTTATACCAAAGTTTCTTCCTCAGAGAGTTTTTATATGTATTGTGAAAAAAGCTTCATAAATAAATTGCACAGAATAATTTCCCCAGTGCCTTTTCTTACATCAGCAGAAAAGAGAAGCTGTTTCTAAGGCAAAGAAAGTGCATACATTTTAATGAATACTAACATGACACCCCCCCCCCACATTTAAGAATAAGAGGTGTCTGATGAATTCACTGGAAGACCTTGGTTAAGGAGTTGGTTAGGAGTTGAACAGCTCTATAGAGCCACATTTTTTTTTTTGCAGTAGACTGGGAAATGATATAAACCATGACAATGATCAAAACTTCGCCAGTGAATTCGCAAGAACCATTTATAACATGTTGAGAATACTCACTATATACCACATACTGCTCCATTTAGCATCATTGAAGTAAATGGAGTTGGACTGGACCATGCTGGACTGCACAGGACCAGGATATGAGGGTTTATAATCTCGCTTTATTCTCCTCTTCACGACCTGCTGTTGCACCCATTCAACCTGAGAAAGAATGAGAAGAAATCCTTTAGGAAAGGACAAACACCAACATCTTTTCTTAACATGCATTCTCTGTAACAGTCTTCTGATTAAATGAAAGATGGTTACTGGAAAATAGTAATGAGAAACATCCTATTCAGTCTTTATGTATTAAACTCCACATAAAATAAAGGAACACACTACCATGATGTATACACACTGCACTTTTTTGAAAATATTTCACGACAGCAATACAATAAAAAAAAAGGTTCTTGGCACTAAAGTAATGAGAATGAGGAAAATATGCTTAATTATGCTGAAAAAAAATCTCAAAATAAAATTTCTTAATATAAAGTACCAACATTCTTCGTGTATCTTAATTTTTCCTTTCAATATTAGGGTGAAATATGACCTTCTTTTGAAATACGACCGTTCTTTTGGGGTTTTTTTTTTAAAGGGATAGTTCACCAAAAACTTTTATGTCTCTCCAAACCCAGTATGATTTTCTCTCCTCCACAGAAAAAAACAAACAAAAAAAACACTTATTGCACTATATTTATATTACAGACCAAAACTTATTGTTTTGGTCTGTCTGCATATTTGTGGCCAGTTACGAGACACCAATGGTTTTTAAAAACAACGATGTCAAACCTAAAGAGACATGTCTTGACACACCATATTTCAATGAATACACAATCGTGAATGAGATTTGAGAGCTACGGAGCAATTTTTGGAGCCTTTTTTGGTCATCGTCTACTTTCACTGTATGGAAAAGAGCAGCATTAACAAACTGCGAAGTATCTCCTTTTGTGTTCCACAAAAGAAAGACAGTCAAATCTGTTTTGAACAATACGGCGGCAGTTAAAACATTACAGATCTTTAATTTTTGGATAAAACAAGTCAAAACATCAGCGTGAGGTTTGCAATGTGTTAACTCAAACCTCCTTTAGAGTATCTTTGACGAATACACAAAACATGTTTATGAGCAGAACCATTTACTCGCTTTGCATTGCACAACAGTTGTTTTGGATACACTGTGAGTTCTAGGCCTAGTCATAGATGAGCAAGATCAGGAGTCCATATAGAACATAGAACACACAGGTGTGGGGTTGTCATAGTGACAGCCTGACCTTTGGCTCCATGGAGATGAAGCTGTGTGTGCCTCTGCTGAAAAGCGTCGACCTTTTTATCGTCCGGCTATGGAAGAAATGGTAGTAGTCCTTCAGATCACCAATCTACAGGAACAACACACAAAATTGTCATTTACTGCATTGCAAATAAAGATAAATCACCTAACTACATTATATCACCACATCACAAAACAGGAAATGAGAATCCAAACACGGTGCCATACAAAGTAACTAAAAAGAGGAAATCGGGGCAGGTACATCGAATATGCAACAATATCGGTATGAATAAAAAGGCAAGAGCTATATTCACCACAGACATGTTGAAACTGGCTTGTATCATTAATTATTTAGAATGTCATTGACTGGAAGATTGGTTACTCAAGAGGCTGTATCACTTTCCACTGAACAGATTCATTTGACAAGTGCAAAAACACCAGGCAGCCATGACACATTCACCACAGACTACTGTACTCCATAGGGATACATAAGTCTGCCATAAAAAACAATGACTCTTGAAGCCAATGATAAGCTTTGCCAGATTACAGTCAGTCAAATGGGCTTATAAAGCAACTGCTTCAAAATTAAAATGATGTAGGGGGAAAATTCAGGGTTTATAAATAGCATCTTATACTTTGTTAGTTCAAAAACACATAACTGGCTGCAAATGCAACCTCACATTCCAGGATCCTACAGCAGATTCCCACAGGAGGACATGATGAGTCTGATGAGTTGCAAAGTTCAGGAGTGTTTAAACTTTCATAAATAGTAACTTTGGATGCGACAACCTCACAGTTAAGGAAGGAGCTCTTAGTTGGCACCATAAGCACAGATGAACGATAAGATAGCACATTGTGAAATCAAAGACTGAGCATAGTTGCGGCAAAGTCTCTAACCACATGGCAGTTCTGAGATCTGACGTACGGGCTTGTTGCAGTAAAGAGCAAAGTTTAAGACCATAAACTTACATTAACCTATTATTTATTTAAATGCACCAGCATTTTTTTTCCCATCAAAGTACTAACTGGATAACGAAACATATTATTAAACTAAATTATTATGAAGACTCTTTCTTGCTCCTGGGAAGAAGATGAAACTGATTTGAGGCCAAGGCATTTTATGCCACATAACGCAGTTCTTGACTTGGCTTGACAAATTAAAACCTAGACTTGACTGAAAAAGGCTGCATTATGCATTTCATTTTCTTAAAACATACAGTATGAAACATGAAAGGTTTAGCCTTTGCTATATTTTTCAGCATGTTACATGTCATGAATCCTGCATGTCATGAGTGGCTTGTTTTTAAATACAGAAATGCTCCTAAAAATTATTTTGCTAGCATTCATAACTAACAGAAAATAGTAGACTGATAAAAGATAATAGATCCAAGTAGTAAAGTTTCAAAAACACCTGTTGTTGTTGGAGAGTCAGTAGAGACTATTTGTTCACTGGATTTTACTCGGAGAACTGGATATTCTTGGGCTAAAAACGAGTCTTCAGGAACATTCGTGAAGAATAAAATCTTCAAAACATAAATTCGGCATTCTCAACTATCACAACACAACATGTAAAACTTTGTGAAACTTGTGTAAAGCTTCCAGCCTTGACGTTTGAACTTCAAAGTGATAACACACTTGAACTGATGGGAAAGAGCATTGGACAGGCAAATGCGATGAAATAACACGTGAGATTCTTCCAAACATCTCTGAGCAGGACACACTTACCTGGCCCAGGTTTCTATACCCATATTTATTGGCGATATGCTCTGCTTGCTCAGGTCCGCCGGCTATCCGAACAGCCCAGTGGTTGGTGTAAATCCGAGCTTTGCACGGAGAAGACGAGAAAAAAACCCAGCACAGCGAAACCAGGACGCACGGGAGGCTGTTCAAAACCATCTTTCACCCTCTCTCTCTCTCCTCGACTCTCCCCAGCACCCCCGGTTCAGGAAAACAACCAAACTTCGTCTCGCCGTTCAGTGGGGATTCTCATAGAAGTGTCGCTTGAGCTCCACATATACTCAGCAGAGGGTGAGCGCAGGATTTAAACTGGATACGAGCCTCCGAACGCTTCAGCCTGCAGCGCATCGGCCGCACACACTCCGACGCCACAGAGAGAGAGACGCAAGAGTCTGTTTGCACAGCTTTGGCTTGATTTGTTCTCTCAAGACAGTGCCGTTACTTCTGCCTTTATTTTGTAAAGTGGAGATATGGCTCTAGCGCCTCCCTCAAATAACTACAGAGAGAGTCGGGAGAGTACGGACAACGAGCCGTGTGGGGTTACCGGGGATCCGCAGGGTCTTAAAGACACACCGCGTTCCGTCAACACAGACATTTATCACAACGATGAGATTTCCAGATACTTTTGCGAAGATGGTGAAAAATTATACAGATTTTGTTTGTCTGTATATTTGTAGTTGTTTTAAATGTATTAGTTTGTTCCAGTCTTCAAATTTGATTGGCCCGTGCACTGGTGTGCTTAAATTTAATATAACAGCACTGGGTTGTTTCGCCCATGATTGGTTGGTAGGCGATTTCTCTCACCAAAGTAGGAGTAGGAAACAGAATAATTACAGAATGCTTTTTTTTTTCCTCACTCCATTTTTAAGGCCCGTTCACACCAAGGACGATAATGATAACGATAACTATAAAGTTTTGATAATTATTCTAATTCTACGAGAATAGAGAAGTCCACAACACAACTGCAACAATAACCACAAAGAGGAACGATAACAATCACTTTAAAGAGCTAAAGCATTTAAAATGGCAAAATACATAACCTAAAAAAAATAAACAGAATAAATCATCCATTGATATGAATGATAACAAATCGTAATCATTATAGTTCTCTTTATAGTTATCATTCGTGATACCAAAACTTGTAAAGTTTTAATAGCCTAATTGTTCTAATTCAAGGCTATTAGATTAGGGAAGTCCGCAACACAACAATAACGATAACGACACAATAGAACAATATTGTTGGAGTCACTTTTAGGACATTTTTTTTCCAGCTGATAAACAATCATTGACAGCCAATCAGAATCCACCCAACTTTAAAAAGCTTTTGCATTTACAGCTGCAGACACACATGGCCAAAGTGTGATTATAATAAACAGAATTTATGGTCAGTTGTGTGACATGCAACGTTTGATGCTTTGGCTTATTTTGGGACTGTTTTCCTTTGCGGAGACACAATTAATAGGCCTATACAAACTGGCCAAGATTTTGGTCGGAAATATTAAATACTGCCAATTAACTTTTTATTGTTATTAACATCACATTCACAGATTTTCAGCATGGCTCACAGCCTAGTCATATGCTGAGTATGATATTGTTTGTTGTTGACATTCATCATCCATCAGTCAAAAGTTGTTTTTTGTACACTTGTATACAAACTTACTCTTGAGTAAACACATTGTTTGCCTTGTTGTTTACTTCGAGTCCATAACATACTGTCCATAAACTTGTGACTTATAGATCTAAGGTGGTGGGCTGCTTATAATTATTCCTCTCACAGTCGCATCCGCTCGTCACCAGACATACTTTTGATGGCATCATTATGTGGCGAGCGTTACGCGTCGCTCTCATTCACGTCATGATTGATTGATCTTTGTTTTGGTTATCCCTCCGCGCTCTGTTCCGTTTGCAGTACAAGTGCGAATCAGCATAATTGCACTAATTACGGCCAATTTCTCCGTGAATGGAGCCGCTGTCAAATCCGACAACAGACGAGGGACAAGAATATCTCACGGTCCTTATAAACGAGATGAAAGGGGGACGAAAACACCCCGTGAACACACCATTGAGCGCGAGAGCAGGATTGCAATTTAAAGCACCGAGGGAGGAGGAGAAAAGGGGGAACATGCGGAGATTTTAGAGAGGAATCAAGTACCCAGCTCACGGAGGTAGCGGGCAACCCCATTCAGCGCGTCGCTTCTCTACCGGGGGGCGCAAATTCCGCTTGACAGCCATTACCCTGCGAGCCCGAGTCGCCCCCCTTCAAGTGTCTTTCTCTGAGAACAGTTACCAGCGTGCATTCCTTCTGCCGCAATTAAGCCTTTATTTATCACCTCTTCAGAGCTGAGTAAACAAACGTAATGTGCGGAAATCACTGGATAATTATTATCCCAGGGTGCGAATTATGGGGGTTTGGGGGATCTGACCCCCCTAATTAAGGCTTGAACCCTCGAAGTATGTTTTATTATTATTATTATTATTTAGGCCGGTTTATTTATTTATTTATTTATTTATATATATATATTTTTTACAAATAAGTATTCAGCGTTTCAGTATACACAAGGAAAGGCTGGATTACACTCTACGACTTTTGCCCCGATGTCTGGTCGAGTCGACGTTAGAGACAGTCTGCAGACTTTTTGACAGATTTCGCAGAAAATCTGATAGGCTTGTGTATGATGATGGACACAAACTCCAGTCATTTTAAAAGCTCATTTAGTTCAGTTTTTCTCCGTAACCATGTCAATTCGGCTGGGAAACGACGTGGTTTAAAATCTCTTCCCATTTTAAAAGCCGCGCGATACGCTCGCGAACTGAAGTCGCGTTCGCGTGACAACGGTTTGCTGTTCACGTGTTTTCTGTTTAGAGTAGTGGGCTACATGCACAAAAATACTATTATTTATCACTGTATTTTCGATTGACATATTACAAATATATTGCAAAAAAACTTTTGTTTTATTTAAGATCCTTTTAAACGAATAATTCACCCCTTAAGAGCTATCTATCTATCTATCTATCTATCTATCTATCTATCTATCTATCTATCTATCTATCTATCTATCTATCTATCTATCTACGTTTATGTGTTGGACCCCATTGACTTTAATAATAATGACAAAATTATGTAAATGATGTTCAAAATATATTCTCATATGTTGTGCAGAAGAAAGAAAGTCATACAGATTTGAAGAACAAGGAGGTGAGGACATAATTTGAATTTTGGTTGAATATCCTTTATTATTGTTTAATTATATAAGCCCCCTTTAATGTCATTGAATAAGTTTTACACCGCCGGTGTAACTTCTCAGACCACCTAACAAGGAGTTCTGTGGCTAATGCATAAAACCCATTTATTCATTTGTGCACTTGCTCACCAAATGCAATAAGAGAAGTGGGTCAGCGGCATGTAAAATGAGTTGACTGCCTGATGCAGTCCAGACTATATTGCTTGAGCTTCTCTAAATTGAATTTTTGCAGAGAGGATTTTATGTGTTAAATGCTGATGAGACAGTAGTCAAACATCACACAGGCTGGGCCCATTGACCTGCATATGTGAAAGGGACAGGCAGCCAGAAAACACACAGCAGCAACACAAAAAGGGCTCTGTGGCCCTGATGGCAATGCGGGAGCCCCTCACTGGTCTCACTGGCAGGAGATCATTGTTATTCTCAGCAAATCAGAGCATGGATGACACACAACTTCATTCTTAGAAACATTTTCCCTCTATATGCACACACACACAGAGACTACATTATTCTGAGCAAGCCAGCTATTCAGTTGACAGACACTCTTATGCTATAGCAAAGTAAATGAATGCAAACACTGCATCAATTAATGCAAAGCCTCTCTGCATCAGAGTAATTAACACTGCAGGCCAACCCTGTATATGTTGAAGTGGATGAAAATACACAATAGTGAGTGCCATGAAGACTGCATCATCCTCTGAAGGTCACAGGAGCAGTGTGATACGATGAAGGACGACAATTCATTGCTGTGTGACATAACACATAATACAAAATTTAACAGGATTATAATTCTGTCTTCACACACACACAAATATTTTGTGTAAATATAAAAAAAAAATAAAAAAACAATAAGATAAAAATAAATAAAAATGTCTCACTTTTTTGTCCATGTTTTTGAATGTATTTCACAGACGAAAGATATTAAATAAGTTTTAAAATGATAAAATAAAACAATATTTATTTATTTATTCCTCCTTTATTTTCAGTTTCTTATTAAAAGTCTCAGATAATATTTATTTTACGATATAAATGACCTTGAAAAATAACGACCTAATTTTAATAATGATGGGAAAAGAAATGGAGGATGTAATAGAACAGTTCCAATCCTGATTTCTCATTGGTCAATATTTTTCAGTCATGTTATATTCCACAATAAAGCAACAGCTATGACATCATTGTGAATCATTATTTTTTATTCCTTAGCAACATTTTTTTTATGTCAGGGACTGTATTTTCTATTGAAAGGATGTCACACAATCAATTTCCTTAAAAATAGTGTTTAAATGAACATTTGTGTCCCTAATATTTTTATTTTGCAGTAAATGTTTTTAAAAGCAATAATCCTGCTGCACATTGTGCCTAACAGCCTTAGCTATACTCTCAATATAGCACAACCCATAGCAATATTGCTGCTTAATTATATCCTTACAGAAGTTTTTTTTTTTTATAAATATTGTTTACATAGGCTAGTTGTATCATAGTATCATGTTAGCTGAATTGTTCCATAGTGCACTAATGATACAAATGAACCACACTGTTACTTTCTGACAGTAACATTTAACACACTTAATAACACTGACACCGATGCTGGCGCCCTCTAGTGTTCATAACCACACGCGAAACGCTGAGGGACAAAACAACTGAAAGACAAATAAATACAGGTTGATTTTTACCCCTTAATAATTGTTTTCTATTGAAAAACTTACAGATTAGAATTTTGAATCTTAGAATCACTCTTGTTTTTAAAATTTAATATATAAAGAAGAAGTGTTGTCATAAATACAGCAGAAACACCAGAGGAAATCTAACCTATATAGAGGTCTATGAATATGGAGGGACGTTCAGTCAAAACGGAACACTGAATGATTTTGCTCTTCATGTAATTGCAAATGGTCTCCAGGGCAGAAGCGATGCAGCATCAGTGTTGTTTGTCATATGAGCACTTCAAACTCCTTGAACAGAACCGGCTTAGATGAGATAAAGCACCTAAGCTAATTCAAGTCTGTAGCCTTTGCCCTGTAAATCTATTAAGAAGATGTTGGGGAGATGTGCTAATTCACTTTAACCTTCATGGGTGTTTTATCGCTTCACAAAACGGGTAGGCCATCATATGAATAGTTCTACATTAGACACTCTACAAATACACTAATAGAAATCCAGTTATTTTTTTGTCACAAAGATGCTTGTTTTTCCTTGTCATCACCAACATTTATAATCTATTATAAATGCACTGACACTATTGGATGAGAACTGGATGATGACATCACTGTTTTCTGCAGAGCTGCTTTATAGATGAACTCATTCCATATTTGATGTACTTAACAGTTATTGAACTGAACTGAATCAACACTGAACTGACTTCAGCTGAATAATGAATCTTTACAGCAGAATTGGACTGTTTGCATAATTGAATCGTTATTTTTGTTTATCACTGTAAAGCTGCTTTGAAACAATCTGTATTAGATAAAGTTCTACATAAAGGTGACAAAGTTTAACTTCAGAAAATACTAGATTTTGTAGTCAGAAAAATCAGTCTGAATTGCAGAAATAGAATTTATACCTTTAAAAAAAAAAGTGATAGTCATATCCGATTCAAATATATTCAAAATTACATTCAAAAGTGAAATAATTGGAGTTATTACTCTACAACATGAGCAAAGCAATTCTTCTGGAAGTAATGGGGAAAAAAAGAAGTTAATTACGGAAGAATCCGCTAAAATTATTTGGTTACTCTTTAATTATACCTTTAAGTACAGAGTAATTTTAAGTAACTACCCCCCGGTTTCACTGACAAGGCTTAAGATAGTCCTACACTAAAATGCATATTTGAGTGGTTTTAACTGAAAGCAACTTACAAGAACTTATCTTAATATGTCAGTGCCACTGTTTTTGTCTCAAGATGCACACCAGTATTTTTTTTTTCTAGGCTACTTTTATAAAAGCTACTTAAATACCCGAATTGAAATAAGGCCTAATCTTGGCTTAGCCTAAACCCTGTCTGTGAAACTGGACCTATGTGTACTTCCTGTAGGTTTAGGGTTCGTTGCACGCAATTATGCATAATTTACAGTTGTTACAATAGTAACATAATTTAACATATGTAACAATGACACTGTAAAAGAAAAGTTACCAATATTTCAATATTTGTAATTACAAAATTATCAAAGCAGATACTGAGAAAATCAGCCAAATTCAAATTCTAATGTAAACGATGTTAAGTTGTTAAAATTGGTTAGTTTTGTTTTTAAAAAAAAAAAGTATAAGATTTAAATGCATCTCAGATGCATTAAAAAAAGACTAACACCACAAGCGAATAGCTCAGAACCTTTATTCAGAGGGCAACAAGAGTAAAATATAAAATGCATGGGCTACTTTTCCTCTGTCACAACAGAAATCAATCTCAGAACCATTATATGGGAGAACAATCCCTAAAGGAAAGGACTCGAGTGGTGCGATCTTGACATTTGCGAAGACCCTCAAGATGTCTGAATGGATGAAACCCCCACAGTTCACCCTCCTCCGCCATCAGTGCTCGAGATCCCGTTGCAATGTCTCTCTGAAGTTTTCCTCAATGCTTTTCCTTTTAATTTTTCGCTACATCTCTGCAGTTTTTAAAAAGTAAACAAAACAAAAGTCCTTCAAAAAATAAAATGGAGCGACCACGTCTCATGTTCAGCTTCTTAACATTTACAGTATATATAAATACTTACATAAATATCTTACATGGAAAACCTAATTCAGAGAAGGAAAAAACAAAAATGGAAAAAAAAGCAGAGGAGAACTTTGGAGGAGGGGGACGGTGGAGAACTGATACAGCGGGTGTGTTTTGTGCGAGTGTGCATTGCATGTTAGAGTCAGGACAGTGTGGACACACAGATTTGGGCATTTCAGATCAGTGACGGTATAATCGGAGCGTTCAGTTGGCCCAGTAAGGAGAGCTGCTGTAGTTGGACTTGCCCTGACTCTTCTGCATGTTGTTGGACTGACTGCGTTGCCCCTGCAGAAGACAACATATGAACATTAACAGCTAGTCATATATAGCATCATGATTTGCACATAAGAACGTGATCATAATGTAACGCAAGCCAAATTATGGCGGGGAAAAAAAAAGGATGCTGCGTTAATTGCATTAAAAATATTTAACAGGTTACACTGAAATGAAATCAGATTAATTTGACAGCACTATTCATTATCCATTCATTTAAAAAAAAAAAAATCATGTTAAAATGAGTTAAATATAATGCTACAGGCTTTTTGAGGAAGGTTTATTTGTACACTTCTCAATGTCACAGTATTACATTTAATTATATTTTGCCCCCCACAAAAACTACAGCGCTTTGATCATAAATCTAAGCAT
>CM076073.1:22682500-22912500 GCA_038088235.1 Zacco platypus
TTGATCTCCCAGCGGACGTAGCTACAGCCCTCCATGTCGGGCATCTATAATTTCTTTCTCAATCCGGCGAGGCTCACCCGTCTGACGTCGTGAGCCTTGGTCTCCAGTCAGACGCAGCAAGAGTCCTCTCGGTTAAACATCTATGTTTTCTCCTTCTCCATCCAGCGAGTATTGATCTCTCAGAGGATGCAGTGTCAGCCTTCCTTATCAGGCATCTTTTCCTCCTTTGTTCGAGAAGCTTTATCCGTCAGATGTGGTGAGCATTGGTCTCCCGGAGCATTGGTCTCCCATCGGTCGCCTCAAGTGCTCTCTTGACAGGGCTTTTCTAATTCCTTCACACCACCAGTGGCCAATAGGACCCACTCATCCGTCGCCGGGAGTCGCTCCCGTCGGAAGCTGAGTGGGCCCCTGCGGTCAGACATTCTTAAACCACGCCAGCCCTCGTCCTTTGGTCGGTAGGGCTCAACCTTTCAACTCCGTGAGCATTGGTCTCCTGTTGGATGTTGCCAGAGCCCTCCTGATCGGGTGCTCCAAATCACGCAGTCACACCGCCTGATGCAGTGAGCATTGGTCTCCCATCAGACGATGTGAGAATTCTTCCAATTGGTCATTCCAAACAGAGGTTTCCTGATCCAACCAGGCTACCCGAAACGCCAGCCGCCTATTTTCGGCGTCTTTTGGGGGGGTTTTCAGTCTGGCGGCTGTCCTTTGCTTTTCTGCTTTTTGGAGGAGTACTCTGGGTTCCGAGCTCGGAACCCTCCCACTGGACAGCACGCCAAATACACTTAAACCTTTACTCTTCTTAATTATATGTAAATGTGAACTCGTGAAATTATGTTTAATTAACAAAGTTCGGGAGGATCAGGTGCAGATAATTAACCATATCAGCACAAGTGGAGAGCTTTCAGTTAAGCAACTCAATCAATGACAAGAGGTATAAATACAGCAGACTTACCTCTGTTCGTCTGAGAGTATACCAGCATCCCTCCTCCACCCCATCTCCTCACTTGTAGTTCCATCTAGTTATATCACAACCAGGGGGGAGTACTCTGGGTTCGGGCCAAAATTCCGAGCTCGGAACCCTCCCCCTGGACAGCACGCCAAATACGCTTAAACCTTTACTCTTCTTAATTATATATAAATGTGAACTCGTGAACGCCCGCAACGAGGATCATCATGTCCAGACCGCTTCCGACGTATCGACGAGGACATGAAAGGTTCAGTAGATTATTTTCTTTAAATGAGTGGTTGATGTCTTGGTGTAAAGAACTGAAGCTGCTCTTTATAAATAATTGGAATCTTTTCTGGGAGCGTCCTAGGCTCTTCCGTGCTGATGGCCCGCACCCCAGCAGAACCGGAGCTGATCTTCTGTCGGAGAACATCTCCAAGACGCTTCGCACCGTATGACAAGTAAGTCAAACCTCAAATCACAGTATGTGTTCTGCCCACTTAACTGATAGAAATGTGAGTGTAATGCAGTCTATAGAAACTGTGTCTATTCCCTGAATGGTGAGGTTCAGCAATAACAATAAAAATAAAGGATCTAGAAAAAACCTGATCGTGATCAAACCAGAATATTACAAAATTACTGAACAAAAACAATTTCTAAAGCTAGGGCTACTAAACATTAGATCGTTGACACCTAAGGCAGTTATCATTAATGAAATAATCACAGATAATAGTTTTGATATAATTTGCCTTACTGAAACATGGCTTAAACCAAATGATTATCTTGGTCTTAATGAGTCTTGTCCACCTGGCTACTGTTATACAAATAAATGCCGTCCGATTGGCCGTGGCGGTGGTGTAGCAACAATCCATAGTGATATTCTGAACGTTACTCAGAAAACAAACTACAGGTCTAATTCATTTGAAATTTTTATACTAAATGTTACACTCTCAGATATAAGTAAAAGGTCGCTACTATCTCTTGCTATGATGGGAGAAATTTGTAGAAAGTCAACCATCTCTGCAGCCCTCCACCAGTCGGGGCTTTATGGCAGAGTAGTCCAACGGAAGCCTCTCCTCAGTGCAAGACACATGAAAGCCCACATGTAGTTTTCTAAAAAACACATGAAGGACTCCAAGATGGGGAGAAATAAGATTCTCTGGTCTGATGAGACCAAGATAGAACTTTTTGGCCTTAATTCTAAGCGGTATGTGTGGAGAAAACCAGGCACTGCTCATCATCAGTCCAATACAGTCCCAACAGTGAAGCATGGTGGTGGCAGCATCATGCTGTCGGGGTGTTTTTCAGCTGCAGGGACAGGATGACTGGTTACAATAGAGGGAAAGATGAATGTGGCCAAGTACAGGGATATCCTGGATGAAAACCTTCTCCAGAGTGCTCAGGACCTCAGACTGGGCCGAAGGTTTACCTTCCAACAAGACAAAGACCCTAAGCACACAGCTAAAATAACGAAGGAGTAGCTTCACAACAACTCCGTGACTGTTCTTGAATGGCCCAGCCAGAGCCCTGACTTAAACCCAATTGATCATCTCTGGAGAGACCTAAAAATGGCTGTCCACCAACGTTTACCATCCAACCTGACAGAACTGGAGAGGATCTCCAAGGAGGAATGGCAGAGGATCCCCAAATTCAGGTGTGAAAAACTTGTTGCATCTTTCCCAAAAAGACTCATGGCTGTGTTAGATCAAAAGGGTGCTTCGACTAAATACTGAATACCTAGGACCATGTGATATTTCAGTTTTTCTTTTTTAAGAAATCTGCAAAAATGTCAAAAATTCTGTGTTTTTCTGTCAATATGGGGTACTGTGTGTACATTAATGAGGAAAAAAAATTAACTTAAATGATTTGGCTGCAATATAACAAAGAGTGAAAAATTTAAGGAGGTCTGAATACTTTCCGTACCCACTGTATATGGAAGCAATAAGAAACACTGCTGTACTTTCCAGTGGTACATACATGGTAACAACATATAACATGCTTGAACGCCATTGGCGGGCGATTTCGTGCCCGCGGGATTTCATAAGGCTTCATAGTTTTGAGGCATAGACATATATACACTAGACGTTGCCTGGCTACGGCAGTTCATTGGAACGAATGCGTCAATAGCCCCTCCATCTTGGAACAGGGGACTCTTTAATGCATTAGCGTCAATGTAGGCAAAGGTCTAACAGAAATAAAATCACCATAAATAGTCATGAATACGATTTTCTAGTTTTTTTTTTTTTGGTTCATTCCAACGGTCAGACATGTATTTATCTTTGAATCCAGTGAAAATTTAAGTTTTTGATATTAAGATAATCTACTTTTCAAAAATATAGTGCATAGTGCTAGTAAGCCTAAGTTTATTAATCACATTCTTCCACTTGAGTAAACTTCGAATGAACTATCACTACTTACCTTAGCCTACTGCATGCAAAATTGCAACAATGGTGTGACTATACATGTTAAAGTAAACATTTAAATTGTATTGGTTTATTAAATATGATACACAAAGCAATTTGCAGGTTGAAGCAAAACACAAATTTCAGAGGAACGTTTATCATTGACGTCTCTGTTTATCACTTGGGAATCTACAAACAGATTCAGATTATTTTATTTAATGCCATGTCAGCAATCAAAGCTATTTTCATGGCAAAAATTCAATCACAAAAACACAAATATCATATAAATACAATCAAAACAAAACAAATATAAACAGCAAGTCATATTATACAATTTTTTTTATTAACATATGATAAAAAAAATCCACAACCGTTTCAGGCATAATCTTATTAAATATGTCCTTAAGTGAAGTAACTTCATAAAAGAGTATTCTGCTTGTGTTAAGTCCAGGACAATCTAATTAAATATGTTTGACAGATAAGGGAATCTTACAAAACATACATAAAGTTGGGTCTTCACCTTTAAGCAAAATTTTTGAATGTCCTTACTAAGAGCTTCGGAATCTACAAACAAAACAAATCCATAAGTCCATAGTACAGGGAGTGCAGAATTATTAGGCAAATGAGTATTTTGACCACATCATCCTCGTTATGCATGTTGTCTTACTCCAAGCTGTATAGGCTGGAAAGCCTACTACCAATTAAGCATATTAGATGATGTGCATCTCTGTAATGAGAAGGGGTGTGGTCTAATGACATCAACACCCTATATCAGGTGTGCATAATTATTAGGCAACTTCCTTTCCTTTGGCAAAATGGGTCAAAAGAAGGACTTGACAGGCTCAGAAAAGTCACAAATAGTGAGATATATTGCAGAGGGATGCAGAAGTCTTAAAATAGCCAAGCTTCTGAAGCGTGATCATCGAACAATCAAGCGTTTCATTCAAAATAGTCAACAGGGTCGCAAGAAGCGTGTGGAAAAACCAAGGCGCAAAATAACTGCCCGTGAACTGAGAAAAGTCAAGCGTGCAGCTGCCAAGATGCCACTTGCCACCAGTTTGGCCATATTTCAGAGCTGCAACATCACTGGAGTGCCCAAAAGCACAAGGTGTGCAATAGTCAGAGACATGGCCAAGGTAAGAAAGGCAGAAAGTCGACCACCACTGAACAAGACACACGAGCTGAAACGTCAAGACTGGGCCAAGAAATATCTCAAGACTGATTTTTCTAAGGTTTTATGGACTGATGAAATGAGAGTGAGTCTTGATGGGCCAGATGGATGGGCCCGTGGCTGGATTGGTAAAGGGCAGAGAGCTCCAGTCCGACTCAGACGCCAGCAAGGTGGAGGTGGAGTACTGGTTTGGGCTGGTATCATCAAAGATGAGCTTGTGGGGCCTTTTCGGGTTGAGGATGGAGTCAAGCTCAACTCCCAGTCCTACTGCCAGTTTCTGGAAGACACCTTCTTCAAGCAGTGGTACAGGAAGAAGTCTACATCCTTCAAGAAAAACATGATTTTCATGCAGGACAATGCTCCATCACACGCGTCCAAGTACTCCACAGCGTGGCTGGCAAGAAAGGGTATAAAAGAAGAAAATCTAATGATATGGCCTCCTTGTTCACCTGATCTGAACCCCATTGAGAACCTGTGGTCCATCATCAAATGTGCGATTTACAAGGAGGGAAAACAGTACACCTCTCTGAACAGTGTCTGGGAGGCTGTGGTTGCTGCTGCACGCAATGTTGATGGTGAACAGATCAAAACACTGACAGAATCCATGGATGGCAGGCTTTTGAGTGTCCTTGCAAAGAAAGGTGGCTATATTGGTCACTGATTTGTTTTTGTTTGGTTTTTGAATGTCAGAAATGTATATTTGTGAATGTTGAGATGTTATATTGGTTTCACTGGTAAAAATAAATAATTGAAATGGGTATAAATTTGTTTTTTGTTAAGGTGCCTAATAATTATGCACAGTAATAGTCACCTGCACACACAGATATCCCCCTAAAATAGCTAAAACTAAAAACTAAAACTTCCAAAAATATTCAGCTTTGATATTAATGAGTTTTTTGTGTTCATTGAGAACATGGTTGTTGTTCAATAATAAAATTAATCCTCAAAAATACAACTTGCCTAATAATTCTGCACTCCCTGTATTTAGTGTACTTCCAGGGACACAGCCAAGTGAGAGCAGAGTAAAGGCTGGCTGAAAGGGTTTGTTCCTGTTTTTTTGTTGTTGTAAACAGTTTCTGTTTTTTCCTGTCACGTCGCAGCTCATCAGATACAATCGGGGTAAACAGCCAGAACTAGTATGTTTCGATAAACTTTTTAATTTGTTTTAACTTAAGACTCATCTCCGTTAGCCAAGAATGCTGACTGGAAATAGACGGAGACTGAACTCGGACACACAGCGCCAGTCGGAGAAACTATTGAATAGAGACCAAATCAACTGTCCACATTTCCAACATCTTACAATCACATTATATTGATATAAATATATTCGGTTCATTGTCGGTTTTCCTAACTGTCAAAAACTAATGGGTAACTAGCATGGATTAGCTGCGGTCGTTAACCAAAGACTGAAACAAACCAACGTAGAAATATAATTTCGTAACATTCAATATCATAAAACACATTCTCACTTGAGGAATGTAATCCTTTGCTGTTTGGTTTTTAGATTTCTTTCATTTGAACACCTATACGCAGCAAAATCGTCCATGAATTCAAAGTACAGGCGGAGACAGCAGCGTTACCTAGCTACTTCCTATGAGAAGACCCCTGTTCCAAGATGGCGGCGGTTTTGACGCATGCTGAGAACCCCCAAGCGACGTCTAGTGTATATGTCTACGGTTTTGAGGAAGGAATGGATAAACCCCATAGCGCCACCTTCGGTGACGCAGTGTCTCATTCCCTCTTCTCAGGGAACGGAGGTTACGATAGTAACTGGAGACATTTTGCTCCTTTACAAGATTTTAATGATGGTTAGTTTTCAGTGTCAGTTTTACAAGATTTCAATGACAGGCCATTTTTTTCTGTTACGAGATTTCAATGTCAATCAGCTTTGCTCCATTATATGTTTTCAATGACGGTTAGTTTTGCTTCTTTGCAAAATCTCAATGACAGTCAGTTTTGTTCCTTAAAGGGCAGATTTAAAATAAGTCTCTGATGTCCCCAGAGTGTGTATATGAAGCTTTATCTCAAAATACCCCACAGAAAAATTTTAATAGCATGTTAAGCCACTTTTAGTGAGTAAAAAAGTGCTGTTTTATTGTGTGTCCCTTTAAGTGCAAATGAGCTGCTTATCAGCATATTAGAATAATTTCAGAAGGACAATGTGACACTGAAGACTGGAGTAATGATGCTGAAAATTCAGCGTTGCATCACAGAAAACAGAAACCTTTATTTTAAATTGCAAAAATATTTCATAACATTACTGCTTTCTGTATTTTTGATTAAAAAAAATGAAGCCTTGTTGAGCATATGAAACTTCTTTCACATTTAAAATAGTAATGAAAAAATAGAGTGATTCCATGTAAGCTGTAAGAACTGAATAAAGCACTATATCATCTGTAATGTGAAACTAACTAACTATCAGCACGTAATGTAGGGAATATTTTTGCCCCAGGGTTACACCCCCTTATTTTCTGGGGTTTATTGTAACTCTTTATTCAGTACAGTTTATGGTGACTGTACTGGGGCTTTGTGCAGTATGTGATGGACTATTTTACACCAGGGTTAACCCTTCATACAGTACAGCTTATTGCAAATGTACTGGGGCGTTAGGACCCACTCAGACCACAGGCTGATCAGACCTGCTGGCCTCTCCAACACCTCTTCCTGCTGCTACCCAGTCTCTCATGCTGATAGAGACCAGGCTCAACCCTGTTTAGCTTCAGTGGGTGTATAAGCAAATGCCTCAGGTTGACCACAGCAGGGCTTCACACACATTTTTCAACCATAGGCCCACTTATGCAGAAATATATACCTCAACAATGATGAGATGCGTCATGCCATATTCTATAAGTTAGCAATACCTGCATTGCATCTACATGATAAAAAAAAACAAGTGTAAGATTAGACCACTAGATGATGACAACCTCCTCATCAAGTTGCTTCTGGAGCCTGAAGAACTCTGAGCCAAGTCAAAATGAAACATAAAAACGTTCTCCAACAAACTGAAATTTTCTAAATTTACTAAACTGTTAATGAAGCCATGTAATTTAGTATTTAATGTAATTTAGTTTTCTATGTAGCCAATAGGAAGAAGGCTGAGGCCTTAAAACAGGTGGGGGGTCCAAAAATTTGAGAGAACATCACATAAGCTGACTTCATAAATTGACATTAATTTTCCTAAAACGTTTTATTTTGACCTTACCATTACAGTGGATGGTGTTTCCTTTGCTTGGATACTTCATTTATATTGTTGTATTTCTGATTTGATGCAGTGATGCTACAAGAAATCACAGATCATACATTCATACATGACTGAATTTCAAAATTCATTTATATAATCATGTATATTTATAACATGATCATTTTATTTTATGCTGGATAATGATTATTTATGTTGTTTATGGTAGCAAGTATAAACACACATAAACAGTTGGTGAAACTTTTAAGTGGGTTGATCCATCCATCCATCCATCTTCTACCACTTATCCGGGGCCGGGTCGCGGGGGCAGTAGTCTAAGCAGAGATGCCCAGACTTCCCTCTCCCCAGACACTTCCTCCAGCTCTTCCGGGGGGACACCGAGGCGTTCCCAGGCCAGCCGAGAGACATAGTCTCTCCAGCGTGTCTTAGGTCTTCCCCGGGCCTTATCCCAGTGGGACACACCTGGAACACCTCCCTAGGGAGGCGTCCAGGAGGCATCCGAAACAGATGCCCGAGCCACCTCAGCTGACTCCTCTCGATGTGAAGGAGTAACGGATCTACTTTGAGCTCCTCCCGAGTGACCGAGCTCCTCACCCTATCTCTAAGGGAGTGCCCTGCCACCCTGCAGAGAAAGCTCATTTCGGCCGCCTGTATCCGGGATCTCATTCTTTCTGTCATGACCCAAAACTCATGACCATAGGTGAGAGTAGGAACGTAGATTGACCGGTAAATCGAGAGCTTCGCCTTGCAGCTCAGCTCCTTCTTCACCACGACAGACCGGTACATCAACCGCATTGCTGCGGAAGCTGCACCGATCCGTCTGTCAACCTCACGCTCCTTCCTTCCCTCACTCGTGAACAAGACGCCAAGATACTTGAACTCCTCCACTTGAGGCAGGAGCTCTCCACCAACCTGAAGAGAACAAGCCACCCTTTTCCGACTGAGAACCATGGTCTCAGACTTGGAGGTGCTGATCCTCATCCCAGCCGCCTCACACTCGGCTGCAAACCGTCCCAATGCACACTGGAGGTCCTGGCCCGATGGAGCCAACAGGACAACATCATCTGCAAAAAGCAGAGACGAAATCCTGTGGTCCCCAAACCAGACTCCCTCCGGCCCCTGACTGCGCCTAGAAATCCTGTCCATAAAGATTATGAACAGGACAGGTGATAAAGGGCAGCCCTGCCGGAGTCCAACACGCACCGGGAACAGGTCTGACTTACTGCCGGCAATGCGAACCAAGCTCCTGCTCCGGTCATACAGGGACCGGACAGCCCTTAGCAAAGGGCCCCGGACTCCATACTCCCAGAGCACCCCCCACAGGGCGCTATGAGGGAAACGGTCAAATGCCTTCTCCAGATCCACAAAACACATGTGGACTGGTTGGGCAAATTCCCATAAACCCTCCAGCATCCTAGAGAGGGTATAGAGCTGGTCCAGTGTTCCACGATTTAATGGTTTAAACACCTAAAGATTTAGCACCCAAAAATATATTGTTACCTGCTCATGGATTGACTTCCTATTAACATAATCTCCTTCATTGACTGAAGGAACTTTAATAGGAATGTGAGTTCCATCAATGCACATCTGGGAACCCTGAAATTGAAAGTTATGTAAGAAACATTTTAAAATGACTGTGGCTGTATACAGTATTGATATATGGATAGATTAAGTAGTACTATGTAACTAAAATGGTCTCTCACAGAATATCATAGAAAGGACTAACCCGCCACTCTGTGGAATTCCTCTTTAATGACTCTCGTGGTTTATGGCCAGGGAACTGAACAAAAGTGTGTAGAAACTGTTTGAATGCAAGGCATACTGTCCAAACAGCCCTACACACAGTTTCCTTTCCCACATGCTATGTATCGCCAACATTATACAAAATGTCGCAAAAAAAAAAAAAGTTCAATGCACAAAATGTGCTCTGTGTCAAGTGCTGATCCACGATGTGTCACGTTTGATATGTAAGTGTAGTATGATCAACAAGTTCACAAAATAAGGACGGAAGAGGAGGGGGTCGGGTTGGGCTGTGACCACTTTATTCTAGTTTTTCCCACAACATAAATAGCTCACTCAGAGCTTCACATGCAAAGTCCAATCAAACAGTATCACTTCGGTTCGCTATCCTCCGCGTTCTCTCCAGTTCCCCCAGCGCGTGTAGTTCACAGCCCGTCCCTCTCTGCCTCGTTCCTTCTACCGGCTCCCTTTTATCCGGTCTCCCCACGCCAATCACTGGAATTAGACACAGGTGTTCGTTATCTGCACTCAATCCACTCACTCACCGCAGTTCTCCCAACTCTCTCTCCAGCTGCAGACCTCGCTGACCACGCCCCCCTCGCCACAGTAAGGTTTCAAAAGATTCGCTAAATAAATTAACGAATCTTTTGAAAAACAGTAACACTCCAAATACGAAAACACATCGATACGTGGTCTTATCACCCTCTCACGGCGGAAAAGATTCCGTATAATCTGTGCTTCGACATCCACTGGATCGTCTTCAAAAGGGCATGCCATGCTCCGTCACCTCTCTAAAACAAACTAACCCTGAAACTAAACCTGCCCCGGAGCAGGTTATGTTCAGAGCTTAAGTTGCTATGGCTACTTGCATACCTTGAAACTTACCTCCGTTTTTGGAACCGAAAGCTGAGGTTATCCGCCTACTTGCCCTTAAACTTACCCAGGTATGTCACATAACTTGCTTTTTGGAATATCCCCAGTATCCCTGAGTATTGGTTGTGTTATTTGAACCCAAAAGTTTTATACTGTATATGTTTTGTCAGTACAAACATAACAAGATGATTGTCGTGATCGTTAATGTTCAAAGTCCATCTTTGATGAGAGTTTGACAAAAACTAGTCTAAAAGTTTTTTTCTGAATGGTTTCTTGGGTCAGGTGCTGTTACGACTTCCAAGGGTCAGAAGAAACAACACAAGATTGTGATCGTTTTGAGTGGCGGTGACGGTTGCAAGAGAGAACATGCTACACAAACGGCCAGTTCGTGGTTGTTTATTTTACATTCAAGATTGGGAAAACAAGTGACAATAGCCGTAATAATAAAGATGATGGAATAACAACATAGGAAAAAAATATTTCTATATTTATGTAAATATTGTATATAAAGACAAAGATGACAAACCGGGGAGGACATGAGTGGCACCAAAGAAAAGAAAAGAAAACCCATCTAACTCAAACACTCTCAAGGTCTTGTTCTCTTTCTTGATTTCGACCAGAAAGACTCGGGAGGTAAGATAACATAACAATGATATTTATTAACAATCAGCAAGCAAATATAGTAAGAAAGTTCTTTGGCGTAGGCCCCGTCCGTAGCTTAGATCCTGAGGGTTGCGGACTCTGCATTTCCTGCCTGAAGATGAAGGTAGGGGCGTAGGTTGCCCTATTACTCCTTTTTTATTTTTATTAGTTACTGAGTTGTTATCTGTGAGCATTGTTCAGAATCAAGAATTGAAAGGAATTTCTGTTTTCAGGAGATTTCACAGTTAGCAGACGACACCACGTTATTCTCAAAAGATGAAAAAGGTGTCAAGATTTCGATTTAATTAACCAGTTTTATTGTGCTTCTGATTTAAAAATGGTTACTATGTTGTACTCACGGACAAGTGTGGACACAAATAATGGACACTTACTTAGTTATACTAATAACTATTTGTAAGTACAGTACCGTGTCTGTTAGTTACCTTAACACTCTATAGGTACAATGTAGTTACCATGTATGTACCACTGGAAAGTACAGCAGTGTTTCTTATAGTTTCCATATACATACATGTCAGGTAAATACCTTGTCTTACCACTTTTTTACCTATATGTACAACATAATTACTATATATATACCAGGAAAGTACACTTACTGTAAAATAAAGTGCTACCAATTTGTTAAATACACAAAATAGAACTAAACATCATTCATTCTATGTACATGTCAAATATGTACATGTCCTCATAATGGTTTAACCAAAGTCACATGAATGCAAATTTATGTAATGTCAAGATTTTTCTATAGTGTTTTCTTTCAATATATTAAATGATTCCTGTCAGAACTGTTTGTATGCTAAATTGTGTGTGTGTGTGTGTGTGTGTGTGTGTACTTGTTTTCCTTACATTGTGGGGACCAAATGTCCCCACAACGTACGTAAAACCAGTAAATCTTGACATTGTGGGGACCTTTTGTTGGTCCCCACTAGGAAACAAGCTTATAAATCATACAGAATTATCTTTTTTAATCTAAACTAGCAGAACATTTTCTGTGAGGGTTAAGTTTAGGGGGGGGGGCAGAATGTACAGTTTGTACAGTATAAAAACCATTACGCCTATGGAAAGTCCCCACAAAACACATAAACACAACGTGTGTGTGTGTGTGCGTGTGTGTACACATGAAATATGAGGACACATATCATGAGTCCTCATATTTAAAATAGCTTTAAAAACATACGAAACAATGTTTTATTAAAAATGTAGAATGTTTGCTGTGATGTTTTAGGGGTAGGGATAGTGTAGGGGGATAAAATGGCAGTTGGTGGAGGAACCGGGGGAGCTTCTTGGCCGACGGACCTCGGCGCCGCCGCCGACCCAGAAGTTTGGCGCCGAGCCGCTGACACGCAGGACCGAGGAGCCGACGCTGGTCTGGCAGATCGGAGTGACGCTGTGGTGAGTGAGGATGACGGGGAGGTTGAAGGGAGGGAGGAGCTCGATGATGGTGTAGGGGTGACGGGTGATGGTGCAGCCGCCAACCCGGAAGTCCGTGGCGGAAGCTGGGCGTCGACCCCCGTAGGCCGACCTGGAGAGACGAGTGAGTCCAGCGGAGCTTCCGGGCTGACGGACCGAGGAGGTGATGAGGGAGCTGTGGGTCGAGGTGCAGGTGACGGGCTGAAGGGTCTAGAAGGCGATGTGGGCCTGGAGGCCTGAAGGGAAGCCGGGGACTCCACCTCGAGCCTTGCTGGTGGAAGGACAGCCCGAGGTGCTGGAGAGGAGCCGCACGGGGCGAGCGTCGGGGGCAGAGCCGAGGAGCTGGTCTTTAGCAGCGGTGGCCATGGATCCTGGGGGCTGACTGGGATCAGCGGAGGAAGATCTCTGGACGGGACCGGAAATGACGATACAAGGGCGGGTATTAGGGTGGGGAAAGGATCAGCAGCCCACTGCTTGATGTTGTGGACCGCTCCTGGCTCTGTGATGGGCTCATCCGCTCGACTCGCCAACGGGTTCCCCAGGTCGTCCACTTCCGCGACGATCTCGGAGCGCACCCCGGGCTGCCATGCTGAGGCGGAGCGTTCATCCCTCCGGCACATCCAGACCCAGTAGTCTAGGTGCGGTCGAGCCTCCGGGCTCAGCAGGTAACGCAGAGCGGGTGAGTCCATCGTAATTTTCTCGCGTTGAGAGGTCGGTGTTTCTGTCACGCGGGGATGACAGGAGACAAGATAACATCCAAAAACAAGCAGGTTTATTTATAAATGCAGGTCACAGACAGGCAACAGTGTGCTATGCACAAACAAACACCGACAAGGGAAGAACAGAACAGGAAGTATAAATACACAGACGGAACTAATGAACACAGGTGGAGGAAGTTAAACTAATCAGGGGCAAACGAAGACAGGTGCAGACATGATGTAAACTAAAACATGACAAGACTGAAACACATGTGACACATGAACAGTCAAAAAATGATTAATGGCTTTGACCTTTGACCCCTGTCAAATGATTAATGACTTTGACCTCATTGACCCCTCCCCTCCGGGGGTTGACCGTTGTTTCACCCCATGACCTGTGGGGTATGGATAATTGATAAATGATAATTGAATGAGTGATGTTGACCTATGACCTAAACGGATGAGGGATAATTTTTTTATGACTTTTTTATGATTACGCCGTAATTGAGGGTAAATTCCGGGTCACGGGGATGGGTCACAGAGGTGGGTCACATGTCCGGGTCACATGGGCGACGGCATCCGCATTCCGGCTCATGGGTCTCTCATCTCGTCCTTCTCTGTGCAAGTGACAAAAATAAGTTTCTAATCATTTCAAAAAGTTGATTGAAAACATTCCCTTCTTCAAAAGACGATAAATAAAAATATATAACTGTATGTAAGGATCAATACAATAACAAACATGAATAAATAAAACAAATAAATAAAATTTACTACAGTTTTAGGTAAATATCTCACATTTTTGAAAGAGCTCCTTACTTGTTGATGTCCTGAAATGGTTTACAAGCGCTATTAGTTTATGCTGAAATCTAAAATCTCTCTGACGGACTCTCCAAAGAGCTCCTTCCAGCCGCTCTGTGAAATGCAGGACAGAGGGTGAGACTGGTGGAAGGATGAAACATTTGTTTTGTTCATGCTAACTGTATTTCAAAGCATAGGGGTCAAAGGTCAAAGTCATTAATCAATCTGACAGGAGGTTCATCATAATTACTACTCACAGTGAAGCGGGCTCCGATGTCAAAGAGTGCACCCGCTTCCGCATTTATACCTGCACCGCGGGGTGGGTCATGTGACGCAAAGCTGGCAAGCCAATGTCCATTCAGTTTACACTTATGCTCTCATGCGATATCCCAATTCGTCGGTTCACTTCTGACGTACGTCGAACATGACCGACTAAAAGGGAACTCCAATTAAAGTCTGCATAGCAGTACTATTAATTAAAATGAAAAAAAAAAATCATGATCATCTAGAAAAAGAGATGGTCCCCTTTAAAAAAAAGCCCCCTTAATCACAACTTAACATGTCAAGCTAAACCCTAAAGCAAAACCTCAATCACAACAAATCAAATTAAATTAAAACACGCACGCACACAAAAAAATTGTTCCCTTTCGAAAGGGAACTTCGAGTTGCGTCGTAACGCTAGGGGAACCGCCTCTGCGGGAACCGGTGTCTGAAACTAATATCCAGTCTCGTCAATATGAACTTGACCGGCGACAGCCCATGACGTCATATCGATGCGTCCCACGTGTATATAAGGGGCGCTCAGATAACATGTCATCCTCTTTTCGTCTTCAGGGACTGTATGTTTGAAACACTATCGTGGTATTATGAAATGCACAGGCAAACTAAGTGTGTGGATCCGTGTCACTCGTTATTTGACATTAGATTACACACACGAGCTGCGCGCTCTCTGTCTGCGTGAAGAGCACGTACGGGCAGTTCTCGAGGGTGCTGCTGGTGCAAACTGTGAATGTTCCATTCTCTGGGTCTCTTCTCGAGGGAAGAGAGTCCAGCATCTGCACCTGGTGGTTCGGGTCCCGCTCGCGCTGAGGCAGAGCGGAGACTCAGATCATGGGGCTTTCAGATGGCGCTCGCCGAACAGTTGAGAGGGGTGTGACCGCTCGCGCGATTCAGTGGATCGCGAGAAGGAGCTGCTGGGACAGGATGCGCTGTTTTCTACATCTGCAGTCCAGCGGTGAGAGCTCTTCCAACCGAGCAGGAGATGGCTGGAGAGGGTGAGTAAATACTGATTTCTCTCAGCCACCCTGTGCCGCGTATGCTGAGCTGTTGATTATCGAACGCGCTGCAGGCAGATTACAGTTTCCATGGCAGCGCGTTGGGTGAGAGGCCGCGCGCATTGGGGGGGCTTGGAAGAACCCATGTTCTGTATTCCTTAAATATTCCATATACATGTGTATATATATATATATATATATATATATATATATATATATATATATATATACATATGTATGCGCGTTATATATGTGTATTATATAGGCTATAGGGTGGTATGGGTCATGGAGTTAACTCGCCTGGCCGCAGGATGAACTGTTTGGCTAAGTAATATGATACATTTTCATTTACTCATATGCAAATACTGAAGTATTTCTCTTTAGACCTTGGTTCCCTGTTTGGGTTTATTTTTGAGGGAATATGGGTACGTATCGATGCTGGAATTAGCCAACTAATGATAAACTTTATTGTTTGGCACTTCTTGCATGGATACAGCTCAAACTCTGCCATCTAGGTCCTAAAGTGACATTTCCCTTAGATGGCAGGGCATACGTGGCAGCGGGTCAGGCTGGTGCTGCTCTACACACGATGACTGTGTGGCAGGCACACCAGGCTGTCCTGCGGAGAAACTTAGACCAGCGGCATTCAAGACGTGCATGCTGCTGAGGTCTGAGTCCTCAACCAGACAGATGGCCTGGCCCGTCCCGACCTGAGGGTCGCAGACAGGGCCAGAAGGAGAATGTCACCTCCCGTGCGCCCCTCCTGGTATGAGCAGGTCACTTGGAGGCGAGACTCAAGAAACTTGGGAGAGGTGATCCGCCAGGGACGCGGTAAAGACCGGCGTCCATGATGGATTCCCTCTCTCTGGTAGAGGGTTAAAATGATTTACCCTCTATGTTCTCTGTAAGCCGCAGTTTCTATATCGGACCAGAGCTGGGCCTATGACATTAATTTTGATGGCCCGCCTTTGGCGTGATAGTGAGACTCCCTTTCAGGCTATAAGGGTGGTAGGATCCACGTTTCCATGGTGGTAGACCGCCACCCTGTGGCCGCAGGGTGAATTGTTCCTCTCCTTTTCTTTAAAGCGAGGCAGGCTATGGGAAATTACTATGTATTTCTTGGAAGGTAGCTCTCCCTGTTTAGGAGGCTGGCAGAGATTTCGTGTATGTATTGTATATATATACATATACGCATGAGGGGTGCGCGTGTGTATATATGTGGATATACATGCAGTTACATTACAAATAAGCAGGGCTATTTTGTATATAGGTCCCCTTTTTCAGTAAGGGAGTGCAGTTATATACTTATTAGTCCCCTGAGGTCCCCTGTGTGTGTGGCAAAATATGAGAGTAGGAGGAATGCCAGTAGGGGGTTTTCTGTCTGAGGAGAGGAAAAGCTCTAGGTCCTCTGGCAAACCGCCGCTTTAGTTTTTATCAGTAAGTTGGCCTCCCCACTTGAGAGTGTGGTTAAGGCTGCTGCTGTGTGTAGGTAGGCCCTCTTGTATATTCAAGACAGGCCACCTTCACTGCCATCTCAGAGCAGGATAGTCTTGTGACTTTGACCTTAGGAATGCTGAGCACCACTTGGGAGGCAGCAGGCCGCGCTGTGGGTGAGCCCCAGTGTTGCAGACCAACGACAGACCAGTAAGTCTTGCCGTCGGGTAAGCTGGCCTTAGCAGTCCGCCCTGTCGGCGAGCAGGCCTCCCTGTGGGCGAGCCCCAGGGTTGTAGGCCTTCCACAACTGTTAGTCTGACTGGCAGGTAAGCTGGCCTAAGCAGGCTGCCCTGTATGCTAATATGCCTCCCTGTGGGCGAGCCCCAGTGGTGCAGGCTATCCACAACTAGTAGTCCGGCTGTCAGGTAAGCTGGCCTTAATAGGCTGCCCTGTATGCTGACGTGTCTCTCTGTAGGCGAGCCCCAGGGCTGCAGACTATCCACGACTAGTAGTCTTGCTGTCAGGTGAGCTGGCCTTAGCAGGCCGCCCTGTATGCTAATATGCCTCCCTGTGGGCAAGCCCCAGGGTTGCAGGCATTGGATAGCTGCTAGTCTAAAGCTATCAGGTAAGCTGGCCTTAGCAGGTCGCCCTGTATGCTAACATGCTTCCCTGTGGGCGAGCCCAGGGTTGCAGGGAGCTGGCATTAGCAGGCCGCCCTGTGTGCTAGCAGGCCTCCCTGTGGTGGTAGGCCCTAGACAGCAGCTATCAGTTAGCCGGCCATTGTGGTCGCTCTGAAATGACCAGCCTCAGAGTCCACGGCCTCCATGGCGCCATTAACTTAGGTGCGGTGCTGATCCTAGGATTGAGCAGAATGACTCCCCTAGCTTGATAGGGTCGATAGCACTTTGCTGAGTCCTGCTCTCCAGGATACCCGTCTCTAAGATCCGTTGATTGAGTTGGTTACTGCCCTTCTGCAGTTCCTCTTTCTGGACGTCTCTTTGTGAGATTTTTGTAAGAGACACTGTTTCTGAGGAAACAGTCAGGTGGTTGGCAGGCTAGGCTACTAGCTCAGCTAGAGGCCGGGGCAGCCTCCCTGATGGCCGCGGTCTATATACTCCCCTCATAGGGTTGAGCCAGGGACTCCCCTCGCTTGTAAGGGTTGATAGCACTTTGCTGAGTCCTGCTCTCCAGGATGCCCGTCTCTAAGATCTGTTGATTGAGTTGGTTACTGCCCTTCTGCAGTCCCTCTTTCTGGACATCTCTTTGTGAGATTTTTGTAAGACACTGTTTCTGAGGAAACAGTCAGGTGGTTGGCAGGCTAGGCTACTAGCTCAGCTAGAGGCTGGGTCAGCCTCCCTGACGGCCATAGGCTATGTATACTAAGCCCCTCACGAGGTTGAGCCAGCGACTCCCCTCGCTTGTAAGGGTTGATAGCACTTTGCTGAGTCCTGCTCTCCAGGATGCCCGTCTCTAAGATCCGTTGACTGAGTTGGTTACTGCCCTTCTGCAGTCCCTCTTTCTGGACGTCTCTTTGTGAGATTTTTGTAAGAGACACTGTTTCTGAGGAAACAGTCAGGTGGTTGGCAGGCTAGACTACTAGCTCAGCTAGAGGCCGGGCCAGCCTCAATGGTGGCATTCAGGTTAGACTTCATTCCCAAACAAGTGACTGGCTGGGTTGCCTATGGGCTCCAGGCCACGCTCCCTCAAGGGACCCCTTCTGAGGAAGTTGTTGGTCCCAGGCCTTGGTGCGGCCTTGGCAGGTCTCCATATGTGTGTAGAGGCCGCCTTAAGGCTTAGTGCTGAGGTGTTGACCGCTGGGAGCGCTGTCACTGACAGCCCAGTGGGACCCTGGGGGTCTGGCATTTCATTTGCCTGATTCTGACAGTGGTCACTGCCATGCAGTGGCATGCACTCCCCTCAGCATGGCGGCGTGGGTATATCGTTCCCCTAGCGTTACGACGCAACTCGAAGTTCCCTTTCGAAAGGGAACGTCTCAGGTTACGTATGTAACCCTAGTTCCCTGAGAACAGGGAACAAGGCGTTGTGTCTCCCTGCCATGCCTCAGGGTCCGCCTGCTTACAGTCCCTTCAGACGATAAGCGGATGACATGTTATCTGAGCGCCCCTTATATACACGTGGGACGCATCGATATGATGTCATGGGCTGTCGCCGGTCAAGTTCATATTGACGAGATTGGATATTAGTTTCAGACACCGGTTCCTGCAGAGGCGGTTCCCCTAGCGTTACGACGCAACGTCTCGTTCCCTGTTCTCAGGGAACTAGGGTTACATACGTAACCTGAGACGTTTTCTGTCTCTAAACAGAAAATAAATTGTGAGTTTGAGTCTGCAGACCCATCTGCTTGTTGAACTCTTTGATATTTTCAGCTGATGTTTAGCTCTGCTGAAGCTGTTGCTGTCTCACATCACATGTGGTTTCACACGTCCAAGGCTTGTTGTCACTTTGCTGTTTGTTTTGTTTCCAGGAACACTTTAAATAAATGTTTTCACAGGGTTTTACACCCTGATTCTGAGTGTTTTGGCTCAGTGGCTGTCTATCAGCTCCACCCCTGACAGCAACATAGTTTAAACATAGGTTTAAATTCAATTCAAAATTAAGAGAAGAGGAGGAAACTGTACTTGAGTATGTGGCAGTATTGAGGAAACTGGCTTATGATTGTAATTGTAGAGAAAAATTGACAGAGATGCTACAGGATAGACTGTATGTGGAATAAATGATGATGACTTCCGGTTTGATCGAGCAAGCTGTAGCGTGTTGACTGCCGCTCCTCTAGATGCTGAAATGTAACCGTGAACTCTGTGAACACTGATCAGTGTTTATATGACTCCAATCTACAGAGTGATGAAAGAAACACTGAAGCAGTGCTGGAGTCAAAGAAATAATTAAGCGATTAATCAAGTGATGATTGAGCAGAATTAGCCAAATCAACTGCAAATAAAAGAACACATTTAGGGTATTACATAACATTGATCTACTAAAAATGGAAAAGTCTTTCCTTTGTGTTTTTTAGGTACAGACATTGTTGTCAAAACTATCCATTCACACAGATCCATGAAAAGCATTTTATAGGCTGTTTCTATCAACCTCTATCCATTCTGAGTAATGCACCTAACTTTTTGGAGGGCATGGGTGAAAAAGAAATATTCACTGCTACAGCAACACTATATCCTGCACCGGATTCTTTCAGCTCATCATTTACGATGCATGGTGTAGTTTAAGGAGAGACCCCTGATATGATTGTAAAGCGCTTTCGGTGTACAGTAGTACATATGAAAGCGCTATACATGCCTTATTTATTTGATCTATTGCTTTAGTGAGAAAATGATAGAGATTGTGTTTAGTTTAAGAGGCCTGAATAAAGAGTTGAGCTCATAGTTGTGGTTCGACTTTTGCTTTGTTTTTTGCTCTGTGCTTTTAACCAGAGTAGAGGAAATGTTAATGCTTTTTCCGCATGCTTACTTTCATAAGCTCAAAATACTCTAAGAGCAAAAGATTCACAGCAACATGTAGTACATGTCTGTAACACAGTTCGTAAGAACGGGAAGAAGGAGGCGGGAACAAACAATAAAACGAAAGTAAAAGGACACACAAACAAAATAAAACACAACGTAACTTCCAGGCCTGGTCCTCTCTCGTCCTTCACTGTTGTCGCTCCTCTTTTATGCTTCCGGAGCTCCTCCGTGAGAGATACGAGACCGGTGCGCCAAGCAGCTGAAGCTCGTTATCTCTCGCGTCACGGGCCTCGCGCCGTTCCCTCACGGCTCTCGTCCGCCCTGCTCGTCACAATGTCATACTTCCCCATCTTAGAAATCCATCTGTGTTCAGGAAGGCCTGAATGAAGCACTTCTCACTTCTGAAAGTAACCTTTGTCATGTTCTCTCCTCCTTTTAGAAAAGAAATAAACATTTTACATTTTGTTGTAGTGAATCATCAGTCTATCCAATCTGAATCACTTTAGATCTTGTGTGTGTCGTTTTTGTGTTTGACAGTATGCAATTCACTTTAAGTCTTTTCTTTGTGTTGGTGTTCATATTGAGCCTCTGACAGTTTGAATGTACTAAAAGAGAAGTGAAACATACTAAATTTGATCCCTGTTTATTTTCTTCATATTTCTATAGCAGCAATCACACTGTGATTATGGTTTATTGTTGACAAATTTCAAAGTCTTCCATGTGAAATATGCCTATTGCAAATTTTGAACTGGTCCTAGGCTATTAAACTTGATGGAACTAGATTAAATTTTTTGACTGTTGCGATTCCAAATCGGTTTAATGACCTGTAACTCTGCCTGAGTATCGGACAAGTGTTCACTGTTGGCCAGAGGAGAACTGGCCCCCCGACTAAGCCTGGTTTCTCCCAAGGTTTTTTTCTCCATTTGTTGGAGTTTTGGTTCCTTGCCGCTGTTGCCTTTGGCTTGCTTAAGTTGGGGACACTTGCTTGATATTCAGCAGTGTTTTTGATATGCCTGCATTGGCGCCATTGTATGCGAACTGAGCTGAGCCGGATGATTACGTCACTGTTTTCTGCAGTGCTGCTATACCTAAATTAACTAGACTAATAACTACTGATATTTGCAACAGAATGAATCAATAATATATAGAATAAGCTGCACAATGACACCATTTTCTTATTAATGTAAAGCTGCTTTGCCACAATTTGCATTGTAAAAAGCGCTATATAAATAAAGATGACTTGACTTGACTATTACTGATGTCACGTTTTTAACAAACGTAAAATAGATGGAAAATATGCAGACATTGCAGAAATGTAATATACTAACAGATACTTGGATCACGTGTTCGTTAAATCAATCCTTCTGGCTCTTCTCAATTCCCCTTGCGTTTGAACGCCTACTGTCATCTAGAGTAAAGGCGATGCTTTAATAACAACAGCTGAAGTGACCAGAGAGCTACTTGCAGTCTGTGTAAACGCAGATGAAGCACCAGCTCTGTTTGTGAGAGAACAACTCAAATTAAAAGCAGTCGAGCAGTAAATGAATATATAGACCTACATTAGATGTCTCTTCATGGTTTCACTTAGTATTCACTGAACTGTCCATAATGTGTGTGGCAGTGTGAGAGAACACCGTGAAAGAGCGAGAACAATTGCAGAAGGAGCTCAAATTCATTTCAAGAAGGCCAAGATGAACAGAGCTCTATTTGCATGCATTATAACAGAGTTTATTATTTTCAAATGGATTTTGTTTTCTCTTTCTTCATGTATTTGTTTGTAGTTTTGTCTCCTCCTCCCCCTTCTCTTTGTAAGGCTGGAGTCGAATTGTCTGGACTGAAGGACAACTTTTCATGACAATCAACATCTGAATGTTCTTCTGCATAAGTAACAGCACCATCCGAGACGCCCCATGCCGAGCAGTTCACACCTCACCATTACGCTCTCTATACCATCCTCTCTTTCCCCTCCTTCCCCCTCACCTAAAACTCAATCCAAATCTGAATATGTACAACAAATGAATATACATGTTTGGTATCATTTGAAATGTCTCAGTGCGCCTGGTAAAATGGTCTCATTCTCCCAGACATAGTACGAACTTCCAAGAAGTTCTAGAAAGCAAGCAATATTGTGTGCCACTAAAGATGTACACACCCCTAGAACCTTCATTCAAACTACCTCCTGTATGCAAATAAGTGCCCCCTTCTACAGGTACCAATAACCCATTCAAGCTGATTGCCCATTTGTGACCCCCCTGACAGGGGACCAAAACCTAATCACAATTGCAGATGTAGCAGAGGCCAGCTAGTAGTTGCTGTGCGAGTAAACCTCACTCCTCTGACCCCAAGAGACGCTCTAGCGACAGACGCTAGAGGTTGCAGCCTTTAGCCTCCTTGGTAGAGCGTCCGACTCCCATACCGGAAGACCCGGGTTCAAGGCCCGCTCGGAGCGGGTCGAGTAGGACCCGGGTGTAGGGGTTACACAGACACCACCATTTGGTCTTATTGAATTATCTGGGTATTTAGGGAGAGCTGGCAAAAGGTTCTGGGAGTCTGTAGGCAGATCTCCCGCACGATCACTGTGTGTAGTCTATTTCACTGCCAGGTAAATGCTTCTATGTTCTTTTATTATTGATTTGATGTATGTTTTATTCTTTGAATTGGTGTTGAATTATTGTTCTATTACCTGGTTAATAAATTGTTATGTTTGAATTTATTCTGATTGACTCTGAAATTATTAAACTCTAGTAGGTGACGTTAACTCCACAAATCTACGCTCAGGTTAGTAACGGACCAAAACTTGGAGCTCCGACTAACACATTGGCATTAGTCACGTGTACTTAGACTGAAGAGGCTAATATGGGTTTTTCCGTTCAGAACAACAAAAGGGTTGTCAGACCAATCTGAATTCGGGTCAGCTTCAACCTCTGATTATTGTAATATTATTCTAACTAAGTGTACGTGGGAAACTACGGCATGATTATGTAAAGTTGTCATCAGAGGGAGTTAGATTGGTCAACTTGGTTCTATGACAATGGTCATGACCTCTGGCTAGATATAGTGTTATTCTAATTAAGTGTTTACAGATCTATGGGGATTGAATCACATATTTTTAGAAATAAGCAAGATTTAAACCTTTTTCATAATTGGAGTCAGATGAAAATATAGAGGTAATGTATATAAAGAAATGTATTTAATTCAGTTGATATTGCATTGTATAAAGGAAGACAGCAACACGCAGATCCCCTCACTCGCTCTATTGGAAACCGTCATTGGACCAGTGGGCGGGCCTTACATCTTCTTGAAGTGTTAATGACTGTTTAACAGGAAGTGTCTGTTTTAGCACACAGCACTGTTAAAACGGTGCACTAATGTGACAGTATGGGGTCCAGCGCACTGCCTCTCATACTCTGAGTATTTTAATCACATTTTATACTGTTTCAGTTTTCTATACAATGCATTTAATGGTTGTGCTCTGGAAGCGTCTGAATGCAGTCTCACTGTTTCTTGTTGTTTATTGTTCAAATTCAGTGTGATGTTAAGTGTTGATCAGATGCAGAGTTTTAGAAAACATGCATTTATCTGTGCTGCATGTGAAAGATGGTACAAATGCTCTGTACAAATTGCTGCTTTCATGTACTTTGGCTTGTTTTTGGTTGTAATTCTCGTTCTCCCTATTTCAAGTAGTTCAGATTAAGTTGTGGTTGGTTAACGTGTTTTTACAGGTCTGGAAATGCGAGGCACACTGCATTGTGTGCAGTGTGTTTGGTTACTGTTTGGTTGATTTTATAAAAAAGAGCAGTGCACTGTGTTTTTTTATGTTGCTATAGGCAACCCCTGAATCAGCTGTGCTGTCAGTGTAGTGCGAGCGCTCTTTGGTTTGCTGTTAAACTGTCATATTAGGAGAAACTTAAAATTGCTTTACAAGCAAAGGACCCTTGCTCTCACCTTGAATGAGGATGAGAGGTGTAAACATTGATGGTAGTTGCGATTTGTAAAGTCGTTCAGCTCCGGGTAACCCGCATCAGCACAACGGAAGGCCCGTCTCTCCATTCTTTTGATTGGACAATGGAAAAAAACATGAATGACATCGGGCACTTTTCTGCTCAGAGTTGCTTTTTTGTCAACTTTAGGTGCTCAGAGCACTCTTTCAAAAACACAAGCCCGGGGTGCATAAACTGCGCACAAAACTCTAATCACTGCCAATAGAAAACACTTTGAAAAAGGCGCCTCTCACTGCAAAAAAATGCGTTCTGTCTGATCAGTGCCGTTTATATGCATTTTTGTTGTATGTTGCTGTAACTTTAAATAAACTCTCCATCAGAGGCTCAGAGAACTTGAGAACAGTGACCAAACACTCCACCAGCTTCTGTCACTTTTTATTCTCTCTGCCTGAGAAAAATAAATATATATATATATATATATATATGTATGTATGTGTGTGTGTGTGTGTGTGTAGTATTTGGACACTTAAATCACACTTAAAAATGTCTGAATTTCACTGCATAATATATCAAACCAAGTGGCTTCTGCCAAGAAATGATGCTCGAGCTTTTCTCTGAACTAACTTCTTTTTTTAATGAGACAGTTTTTCAGTTCTTTTTAATCAGTTGATCTTAGTGTCACATTTAGTGGATATACGAAGTTACTCACGATACAGCACTAGCCTCGAGTACCTTATTGCTTTTAAATAACGGTTACCACACAATATAAATATTAAAGCCAAAAATATGAATCAATGCAACTTTCATGAAGTAAACCTCTAATAAAAGCCTTCCTTCCGTCGGAAAAAATAGTCCCTGACAGCAACCGAAGTTAAATTATTATGTTATTATATGGCGGCAAGTTTTTATGAATGTGTCAGTTAGCGAGGACTTTTACACTGAAAGACTGAATTGTTGTGAACACGGAACAAGACGCAAATGACAAATGCTTTGATGAACTGTCAGTCATGGGAAAACCTCTTAACTATTAAATGGACAAGATAATGCATTAGACATAAACAGATTTTTTTTAATAGACTCACCTGAAGGAAAATGCTAAATCTGAATGCAGGTAATGAGCTCTCTCACTCGATCTCTTTCTCACAATACTCTTAAACAGTAAGCTTCAATGAACTAAATGAATTGAGAACATACAGTTTACGTTACAGAGTGGTTGCTAATGGCAGTGCCGCGTTAAGCCTTTGCGGGGCCCTGGGCTAAAGCTGTCAAATTAATATCTTTTAATCTTTGCTGTTTTCTGTTACTGCCTGAACTTCACATTATTTGTAGCTCAGCCATCCATAAATAATCGCAGTAAGATTCGTACTTAACTGTCTCCTTTAATGTGTTAGCTAATTGTTTACTGAAATGAACTTTAAAATTCTGTCAATTTGATCATGAAATGCTGCGCCACTGTCATATTTTCTTACTGGTTGTATGCCTACGTGCGTGTCCGTTGAGGTTTGGGTGAGTGATAACGATGCGTTTTAAAATGCAAAAGAGAATTGCTTTGGGCCCCCTAGTGTTCGGGGCCCAGGGCTGCAGCCCATGTTGGCTATTTGGATAACGCTGCCTTCGCTAAGGGCAGAGGTGTAATGTAACGTAATAATGTAAAGTAAAGTAATAATACTTTTTTACAGTACTTGAGTATTTTTTGGGAGAATCTGTAATTTA
Organism: Zacco platypus; assembly: GCA_038088235.1. Taxonomy (NCBI): domain Eukaryota; kingdom Metazoa; phylum Chordata; class Actinopteri; order Cypriniformes; family Xenocyprididae; genus Zacco; species Zacco platypus. Next base: position 22,708,236 of record CM076073.1, read on the forward strand.
CTTGAGTTTTTATATTTCTGTCAACTTTTACTTTTACTCCACTACATTTCCTAAATAAAATATATACATTTACTCCAATACATTTCCCCACATTTTCTGCATCCGCTGCTACATGAAAATTATACTTTAGGTTTAAGTCAGATCACTTCTACCATGAGGACATCAGTCTTCTAAGAAGATCAATAGAAGATTTGTTTTATTAAGACTTTAAAAATATAATTTAAACAAAACTTTAAAGATTTTAAAAGATGCCATTTAAAAACTTTTGCAGTTATGCTTTGAAATACAGTTAGCCTGAACAAAACAAATGTTTCATCCTCCCTCCACTTTCCCCCTCTGTCCTGCATTTCACAGAGCGGCTGGAAGGAGCTCTTTGGAGAGTCAGTGAGAGAGATTTTAGATTTCAGCATAAACTAATAGCGTTTGTAAACCATTTCAGGACATCAACAAGTAAGGAGCTCTTTCAAAAATGTGAGATATTTAACTAAAACGGAGCTAAATGTTTTATTTATTCATGTTTGTTATTGTATTAATCCTTACATATAGTTATATATTTTTATTTATCGTCTTTTGAAGAAGGGAATGTTTTCAATCAACTTTTTGAAATGATTAGAAACTTATTTTTGTCACTTGCACAGAGAAGGACGAGATGAGAGACCCATTAGCCGGAATGCGGATGCCGTCGCCCATGTGACCCGGACATGTGATCCGCGCATGTGACCCGCACATGTGACCCACCTCTGTGACCCATCCCCGTGACCCGTGATCCGGAATTTACCCTCAATTATGGCGGTCAAAGTCATAAAAAAATTATCCCTCATCCGTTTAGGTCATAGGTCAACATCACTCATTCAATTATCATTTATCAATTATCCCTAATTCAATTATTAATTATCCATACCCCACAGGTCATGGGGTGAAACAACGGTCAACCCCCAGAGGGGAGGGGTCAATGAGGTCAAAGTCATTAATCATTTGACAGGGGTCAAAGGTCAAAGCCATTAATCATTTTTTGACAGTTCATGTAGCATATTTACTACTCACTATGCCTATGAATGTTCTCACTTTGATAGCAAAACAAACCTGAATGTGTGTGTGTGTGTGTGTGTGCGCGCGCGTGTGTGTGTGTGTGTGTGTGTGTGTGCGCGTGTGTGTGTGTGTGTGCGCGTGTGCGTGTGTGTGTGTGTGTGTGTGTGTGCGTGTGCGCGTGTGTGTGTGTGTGTGTGTGTGTGTGTGTGTGTATTTGTGCTGAATATAGGGCAGGAGATGGAAGATCACCCACCAGTCTTCAAACCCTCAGGCTGATTTGCAAATCCAGCCATAGACAGGGCAGCAGCAGACTCCAAGCCCTTTGCATTAGTACATTCTTCAAGCCCATATTAATGTCAGTGTTATTTTAGTATCATTGTTTTAATATCATATCTTAGTTAATATTTGGAATTATTATTTTTATATTTTCTGTTAATTCTATTATTTTTGTCATATTAGTTTTTTATCTGAATAGTTTTGCATTAAGTTTTAGTTTAGTCTATTTAGTTTTAGTTCTTCAACTTATAAACTAAATGAAAATGAGAAATGTTTTTTTTTGCCTTGGCTACTAGCTGAAAAAAGTTAAATTGTATTTCATTTCACTTTCTTTTTATTCAAGTCATAAAAATGTAATAGTTTTTTTCATTGTATTAACCCTGATTCATATGAGTCATATTGTGGAAATATTTAGTGTTGTGGTTATATTTAATGTTTTACCTGAAACACAGAGACACGCACAATAACCTAATATAATTACTCAGGCTTTCAGGTAAAACACTAAATATAACCACAATACTAAATATTTCCACAATATGACTCATATGAATCAGGGTTAATACAATAAAAAAACTATTAAAAGCCATTTTTATGACTTAAATAAAAAGAAAGTGAAACGAAATACAATTTAACTTTTTTCAGCTAGTTGCCAAGGCAACATTTCTCATTTTCATTTAGTTTATAAGTTGAAGAACTAAAACTAAATAGACTAAACTAAAACGTAATGCAAAACTATACAGATAAAAAAACTAATATGACAAAGTAATAGAATTAACAGAAAATATAAAAATAATAATTCCAAATATTAACTAAGATATGATATTAAACCAATAATACTAAAATAACACTGACATGAATTTGGGCTTGAAAAATGTGCTAATGCAAAGGGCTTGGAGTCTGCTGCTGCTTTGTCTATGGCTGGATTTTGCAGCCTTTGAAGACTGGTGGGTGATCTTCCATCACCTGCCCTATGTTCAGCACAAATACACACACACACACACACACTCACGCACACTCACACACACACACACACACACACACACACACACACACACAGCGGAAACAAGCCGCAACACAACGGAAATAAGGCCACAACGGAAATGCTCTCGGTGCTCAGTAAAGTTAGACTTCCTTGACACTGTTCTAAGAGTCCAGAGTCTTACAATACCATGATTAGTTTTAAATAAGTAAACATTGTATATCGACATGAAATATTAATTCAAAATCACACAATAGCACAATAGCTTGCACAATAGCTTCATATTTATTCCAGTGAATGATTTGACGTGCTACCACGGCGCATGATGAAGTGAACGTCTGCCTATTCCACCAAGTGGTTAAAACGAATAATTTGTATTAATTACAATGACTTTATTTTAACATTTAAAAACAGACATGTTCAAATTCCAAAGCTTGTTAGTTCCTGTTGGTAAGACTGACTTACTACAGGTGACATTTTGTATTACATTAAACAATTATTTATTTAGGAAAAAATCATTGTAATTCTCCAAAAGGTTTTTTGTTGTTGTTGTTGACCAGACTGACTTACTTCAGGTAAAATTGTGGCAATACCTCCTTTATGTACACTACACAATTAGTTTATATATATATAATTTATTTATTTATTTTTAGTGTAATTCACTTCAGGGTTTTTTCATGTTCCAATGCTTGTAGTAGTTTCCTATTAGTACGACTGACTTACTGCAGGTGAAATAATACCTCCCTGTATGTATTGTCAAAATAGTAAGTAAGTCTTCCCAATAGAAACCTAGTACAAGCTTTGGAATTTGAACATTTCTGATTTTAAATGTTAAAAGTAATTTTAATGAATACAAATTATACGTTTTAACCACTTGGTGGAATTGGCAGACGTTCCCTTCATCATGCGCCGTGGTAGCGCGTCAAATCATTCACAGGTATAAATATGAAGGTATTGTGCACAAATGTGATTTTGAATTAATATTTCATTTCGATATACAATGTTAACATATTTAAAACTAATCGTGATATTGTAAGACTCTGGACTCTTAGAACAGTGGCAAGGAACTCTAACTTTACTGAGCCCCGAGAGCATTTCCGTTGTGGCTTTATTTCCGTTGTGTTGTGGCTTTATTTCGTTGTGTTGTGGCTTTATTTCGTTGTGTTGTGGCTTTATTTCGTTGTGTTGTGGCTTTATTTCGTTGTGTTGTGGCGATTCCGTTGTGTTGCGGCTTGTTTCCATTGCGTTGTGTTGTGGCTTTATTTCGTTGTGTTGTGGCTTGTTTCCGTTGTGTTGTGAACTTATGTTTGCTTTTTAAATTTCGTTGTGTTGTGCACTACTGGGGCACCGTACATATGATCCAGCCCCGTGAGGAAAACGGCTTATTAAACATACTATATGATGGTTTTTAAAATGTAAAAATGAAGAACAATTTCTGTGATGGGTAGGTTTAGGGGTAGAATTAGAGGATAGAACATACAGTTTATACAGTACAAATCATTAAGTCTATGGAAGGTCTAATGAAATCAAAACAAGTTTATTTTTAAGTGTGCGTGTGTGATATGTTTTGAGATATCTGAATTACCAGAGATGGCACAGGGCAAAGGTGAAATCTGTTGAAACATTTAACATTTTCCATAGATGTTCAGTGGCTGAATAGATTAACATTACAAAGGAAATTAAACTGACACAGGTTATGATGCATCTGTAACAGGAAATGCTTTGTCACTCTATTGCATACACATACTTTTGATATTATAAGACTTTTGTGTGGCAAATATTGAACAATCACCATTTGTTGCATATTCCAACAATTAGGAACTGTTGTAAAGCTGACTGTGCAGTATTTACAAGTGAAATGTAGCCACAGCTGCTGATTGTGTGTGTTAAGGCTGAATGAGAGATCACAGATAAAGGGTTATTGTGATGAAAAGAAGCCTGCAGGTCATTCACCTACCCAATAAAGAGCAGCAGATGCACACAATTACTCTCGCTATGACGCAGTGTTTAGTTGTGTGTGCGTGTACATGTACATGTCTGTATATTTTCCTCAACAAATCACAGGCAGGTAGCAGTGGACACAGCCAGCTTCCTTCTTTTAGCCACACTCACAATTCAGCATCTGAGCCCTGCATCACACACACCTGCACTGAAGAGAATGCATCCAAAGGTAAGACTAAATTTAAAAGTAATGTTTAAGATATTTTATTTTTATATATAAGGCAGTGATCTATTAAGGTAGTAATCAGAGACTATGTTTTGTGTTTTTTGATGGATTTTCTTGTCTTTCTTTTCAGCCTTGGTTGGATAGGAACACACATATTTAAAAATAAACTTGTTTTAATAGGTTACGTTAAAAATAAACTTGTTTTAATAGGTTACATTAAAAATAGGTTGTTTTAATAGGTGAAGTTAAAAACACACAAAAACCCCTTTCTTTAAGAAGTGTTGAAAGTTTGGGAACACAAAATGGTAATGTTTCCACATTACAGGTTGAGTGATAGATGGATAACTCAATAAGGTTGTGAACACAAGCATGTAGCAACCATGATCTCAGTTTACAAGTATTGAAACAGGTCTTGACTCTGCTGTTGATCTGTTGTGGATCTGCTCTTTGTTGTATGTACTTATGCCAGTTAACAGGAACAGAGTGAAAATGTCTTATTTATTAAGAGAGTCTTATGTTCACCAAGAATGTATGCATTTATTTAACCAAAACCACAGTAAAAAAAGGAATATCATGAAATATTAGTATCTGAAATAGTAACTTTTTTATTTGATGTATTTTATAAAGGCAATTATAAAATATGTTTGTCATGGCAAAGCTGAATTTTGCCACACAAAACTGGAGAGTTTTTATAGATCATTCCAAGATGCTGATTTGCTGCTTAAGAAACATTTATTATTATTATAAATATTGAAAACAGTTGCGCTGTTTAACATTTTTGTGGAAACTGAATTTTGCCACACAAAACTGGAGAGTTTTCACAGTCAAATAATCTTTATAGATCATTCTAAGATGCTGATGACATTTTTTGATGAATAGACTGTTCAAAAGAACAGCATTTATTTGAAATATAATTTTTTGTAATATTATAAATGTATTTACAGTTCCCTTTGATCAATTTATTGCATCCTTGCTGAATAAAAGAATTACATTACTTAAATTAAAATAAAATTTACACATTTGTTTTTTTTAATACATCTTACTGACCCCGCATTTTTGAAGAGTACTGTAATTAATACAATGTTAGCATTAGTATTCGTCACAGTATGTGACATACAGTTATATACACAAGACAAGAAAACAAAAACACAAGTCAAAAACACAAAATACTGCCCATTTTCCCATGGCAAAATTGATAAGACATTGGGAAAGATAAAAGGAGTGTTTTGAAAACGGAGTGCCCTACATTAGCTGTAATCATATTGTTGAAACTCAATCACACAGTACATAATTCCTGCCCTGGCGAAAGAGCCCATCAAGAACAAACCTGTCCTCAAGACATCCAGAGACCTGAGCACTGTTATAATTACTCTATTTTGAATCCATGTTGGATGTTAGTTGGATGTGAATTGTGTGAATTAGATCAGTAGTTCTTGTCTCTGAACATTCAAGAAATGGTGTTAGCAATCTTCCCTCAGATTTTTAAAAAAAAATTTTTTATTTGCTTCTATTTTATTTTATTTTATTTTATTGTGTTCAGTTAAGGATTGTGAGCAAACATGTCATTTATCATTTTGTAATTCATATAAAATTCCTGTAGGTCAGCTTAACCATGGTGCTGCAAATCGTTCATCATCCCTTGACCTTAACTTTTTAAATGCGTGGAACCCTTCAAACATGCTTTAAAATAAGATGTAATGTAATCTCATAATGTGTCTGTTGGAAGTATTTAGAACAGAGTGGTATTGTTGATTGGCTATAGTGCAGTTTGAGAAACACTGGTTTAGATTTGTCCAATTTTACAGAATCTTCTGGAAGAGCTAGTGCAGATACAGGGTGAGAGTTTAACACTTATATGTGGGTAATTTTTTTGACCAATTTTTATGTAAAAATGGCAATTAATATCACATCTTGTGTCAGGTTTTGTGTCAAAAACAATAAATGCAGTATACAGTAACTGCTCCATATAATAAATGTTTCATCTGTGTGTCCAATTTGACTCATGTCTGTGAAAACAGTTATAAGCTTTCAGCATGTTCTGCAGATTTAAATTTTTTTTAATCTATTAATGAAATTTGTACATATTTGTACATTTTCTAATATCCAAGTCCTCAATCATACTGTTCTCTATGATAGGATATAATGGAACTAAAGGCCTCCCCGGTCAAAGCATTCAACATTCATATTTGAAAAGCAGAATAACACCTAAATTGTTATACAATATATGAGAATTGTATCATTTTCCACTAAAATATTAATCAGCACTACTTTATTTATCGATAATAATAACAAATCAGCATATCAGGATAATTTCCATTTAAAATAGAATATAATAGAAAACAGTTATTTTAAATTGGAATAATATTTTTTAAATAAATATTTTTTACTGTATTTTTGATCAAGTAAATGCATCCTGGATGAGCATAAGAGACATTTTCAAAATCTTACAGTCCCCAACTTTTGAACAGTATCTCATAATAAATACACTTTGGAGAAATGAAAAACATTTTCATTAATGGGGACGTTCATCTGAATCCTTTAAATGTAGCCTACAAATATTCCAAGTTGTCTCTTAGTTACAAGGTCATCACCAGTTGTGATAATTAACAAATGGGAAAATACATGCTGTGTTAATTTGACCCATAATTGTGTGTCCAGTGATAGAGGTCGATGATGGCTATGCTGAACCCTATGACCTGGATCAGCGAGAGCAGGGGCTCTCCTCGTCTGGTGCTTATAGTTGTGTGTGTGGCCCTGCTACTGGATAACATGCTACTAACCGTTGTTGGTAGGTAAACAGCCATGCTAAACAAATGATAGATGTTGGAACCATGTTGCACATTGTTGCACATGTTGCGTAAACACATTAAAAGTATGCCTATACTATATATATTATGTATCTGTTTGTATAGCTGATCTTTCTGATTACAAAGTGTCCACATACTTTCAACCATGTTCATAATTGGTTTCCCTCTGAGTCTATTCTATATACGCAAAAAGTCAAAAACTGATTATAAATATAAACCAGGATGAGTGTATGCTGGACAAGCAACTCTGCTCTCAACAAGCCTATGATATTTACCTGCTTATGTCGGCTTGTTGCTACCATATATAGACCGCAGCAGGCTGAAGGGAAGGGCTTTTGGCACGTTTCCTCTTCCCATCCTCACGTCACCTCTCATTCTCCCTAGTTCCCATCATCCCAACCTTCCTGTATGCCACAGAGCGCCAGACACAAGAGCACCCATCTGCAATCCCCTCTGAAGCTCAGCCCACCTATATCTCCATCCTCTCTCTGTACGACAACACCACCTACACCATCACAGTCACCACTGCCGACCTCAACATCTCCTCCAGTCCACTAAGCACTAATGGAAGTTCAAGGGTCAACAGAAGCACTACTGTCCGACATGGGTGTAAAGATGACAACGAGTTTTTGGAAGAGGAGAATGTGAGGGTTGGGCTGCTGTTTGCTTCCAAAGCCCTGGTGCAACTCGTGGTCAATCCGTTTGTAGGCCCACTGACTAACAGGTGCATACACAACATACTTAGATCAGATCATCTTAAATGAGAATTATTTATCTGATTTTGGTATACAATGACAATAGAGAAGTGAAAGAATTCATTAAACTCATGTCTGACGCTTGCTTTTTTTTAGAATTGGATATCACATACCAATGTTTGCTGGGTTTGCCATCATGTTTGTTTCCACAATAAGTAAGTCATATGACGTAAGTAATAAATTTTGACAGGTGGTGCAGTGGTTCTCAGGGCTAGGATTATGAACATAATTGGTACTGTATTCAGTGCCTGATTATGTTATATTAAGTCCTGCTAAATCCTGTCTTCTGATGTGTGTCATCTTATTTTGATTGTTAAAGTCAGCTTGAAATGGAAATTCATCTATTTCTATCAATTCATCTAAAATCCATTTTCTAAATTGTAATTGTAAACAACTCATTCATGCATATGTTTAATTTGAGCTCATTATTTTTAATCAAAATGTCTATCTTCCTGTGAAATAACCGACTTCTCTCTCTTTTAGTCCACTTAAACCCTGCCCCTATCTTACAATCAACTGCCCACGGCCAATCAATAACTGAATAGAAGCAAGTCCCCGCCCAGTTTTTTTCTTTTTCGATAATATGTTTTACTCAGATATATATGTCACAATACAGAAGAAACAATCAGCTATTCTGTTACATCATAATTTTAAGGTGTAGATAAATGAACTAAATTAATAACTAATGATTTTTACAGCAGAAGGAATTAATACTGAACTTATTTAGCTCGACAATGACACCATTTTCTTGTAGACTTCTGCTGTGCAGCCAAAATTATTTTCCTGTTATCACTGTAAAGCTGCTTTGACACAATCTGCATTGTAAAAAGAGCAATATAAATAATGGCGACGACTTGACTCTTTTAAGTCATATTACAAAAATGTTACATAAATTATATTTATATAGATCATACATGCATACATTAACATGAAATCAAACGTATTATGTTATCAAGCATCAGAGACTGATAGCCTTACTCTACGTAAGAAAAGCTGTGACAGTTGAGTGCCTGAAGTCAAGTGTAACTCAACCCTGGCTCAAAACTACCCTCGTGCATTAAGAGTGCCTTGGCCTCACATGAAGGGCAGAGGTGACCTGTTTTTTCACAGCCACTCCACCGTCAAGGGTAGTGAGAGAGGAGAAAACTTTATGCAGGTTTTTTGACTTTTATTCATTTTCAGGATATGAACTTGTGATATCAACAATTACATTTTCACTAGTTAAAATGTTAATTCTTGATATCAGGAATAATATTTCCACAAGTAACAACGTTAATTCTTGATATAGACAATTCAATTTCCACTAGTATAAACTATAATTCTTGATATTAAGAATTGTATTTTTACTGGTGAAATCTCGACCATAGGCTGCCATTCAAATTCAATTGTTGATATAAAGAATTCATTTCTGACTAGTTGAAATTCCAGTTCCACATATCAGGAATACAATTCTTACTAGAAAAATGCAAATTTCTGATATCAACAATTACATTGTGACTAGTGCAAATGTCTATTCTTGATATCAACAATTGAATTGCTACTGGTAAAAATGTTAATTTCTGAAATCATGAATGTGGTTGTTACTAGTAAGAAAGCCTTTTTAGATATCAGAAATTATTTTGATATCAGGAATTCATTTTCAGATATCAGAAATGAACATTTTTACTAGTAGAAATACAATTCTTGATATCAAGAATAAACATTTGCACTAGTAACAATGTAATTGTTGATATCAGAAATTTGCATTTTTACTAGTATTCCTGATATGTGAAACTGTAATTTCAACTAGTAACAAATTAATTCTTGATATCAACAATTGAATTTGAATGGCAGCCTATGGTGAGATTTCAGTAGTAAAAATGCAATTCTTGATATCAAGAATTATAGTTTATACTAGTGGAAATTGAATTGTTGATTTCAAGAATTAACATTGTTACTAGTGGAAATGTAATTCTTGACTCTTCACCACAATGGTAACCCTACAAAACTAACATAACAAAACCCCCTGTAAATCCCAACGCAACTGTTACGTGACGTGTAGCTGAGTGAATGCACGAAGAAGAAGAAGTAACAGAAAGTCTCTTTTAATAATAAATCCAGGAATACGGGAACATAGGAAACACGGGTACACAGCAAACACATCCACATATTAACGAGAACGGACCAGGAGTGAGGGAAACACAGGGAATATATACAAGGACTAATGACAGGAACACAGGTGAAGACGAAAACTGATAATGACAGACAGCTGACAGGAATTAACTAATGATGAACTGGAACTCAAAACAAAGACCACGAGACGAATGACAGGACTAAAATCAAAACAAGGAACACGAGACTGATGACAGGACTGGGGAAACAGATACACTGAACATGACACTCTTACAGCAACACAGCATTAAACACTAATTTATGTCTCCCTATGTTAATCCTGTGCCTAAACAGAAAATACACTTAATTTCAACATTTATTTATACAGTCTGCTGCAAAGCATGCGGGGAATTAGAAATCTGCTGCAACTCATCTCCATCATATTAAGCTTACTACAATGAAATTTTGAGGTTACACAACCTTTTTCTGATAAGTACAATGAACTTTCATTATTATTTCAGTGAAACAAACTCTTTTCATTTAATTAATTTCACTGTTCAGTTTTACAGTGCATAATTACTACATGGTGTGAACGCATCAAGTCAAGTCTCCTTTATTTTTATAGTGCTTTATACAACGCAGATTATTTCAAAGCATCTGAATGCTGGTGCACCTGTAAATGATCACAGTGGTGCTCTTCACTCAGAAACATGCAGCGCAACTGGATATATACCAGTGACAGTAGGTGACTTCTTTAACCGTGTATGCTGAGTGTAATATAGTATAATTAATATATTAATAATATACTAATACGTAATATTATAAATATTATATTAGTTACAGTCTAATATAATAAAATTATTATTTATATATAGGCCTTGTGTCATTTGATATATTTATTATACCTATGTAATCAATATAATAAATAAATACATGAATCTTCCTTCAAAAATTAGTTGAATTAATGCAAACTGATGACTTTAACAAAGACATATACTGTCGATTAACAATCTTGGATTCAGTAGGTCTACTTATAATAGGTCTTTAACAGTTTATATGTTTTGTAAAAAATAAATAAATAAATCCATATGGAGAAGATGCAATACTATAAAAAATAGTTTATTATTTTTGTTTTCATTAAATCACAGACTTTTAAAAAATAAACAAACATTTCTTAAAATCAAACATAGACATTTGAATGTGAATGATGTTGTGAACTATGTTAAGCAACAATATAAAAAATTACTGCTCATAAAGATGTTTGAAGTAGGCTACACTACTGTGAGCCACTGAGATTTTTTTTTTTTTTTTTTGACGTGATTTATATGGTTTTACTTTATATGGCTAGTTATATGCAAACTACAAATAAAATGAGGTAGACTCTGACTTTGAATGCTTTCTCCGCAGTGTTTGCCTTCTCAGGGACATATATAATGCTGTTTTTCGCCCGCTCATTGCAGGGAATTGGATCATCTTTTTCCTCTGTGGCAGGTATAACAATTTGTGTGAAATGATGAACCAAATATTAGATGTGTAAGTTTGCAAAGACTACAAATTTTTCATGTTTTTCAAGGATGTCTCTTATATATTAGCAAATGCTACATTTATTTGATCGAAACTACAATAAAAACAGTAATATTGTAAAATATCATTACAATTTAAAATAAATTTAACATATTTTAAAAAGTAATGTATTCCTGTGATGGCAAAGCTGAATTATCAGCAGTCATTACTCCAGTCTTCAGTGATCCTTCAGAAATAATTCTGATATGCTGATTTGATGCTCAAGAAACATTTCTTTTTTTATATTAATGCTAGAACAGTTGGGCTGCTTAATATTTTGTGGAAACCATGATCCAGGATTGTTTAATGAATAGAAATTTCAAGAGATAAGCATTTATTTGAAATAGAATTGTTTTGAAATATACTGTCACTTTTGATCATTTTAATGCATCTGTGTTAAATAAAACTATTAACTTCTTTTTTTTTTTTTTTTTAATCTTACTGACAAATTTTTTAACGGTAGTATACAGTGGTTTACACACCCCTTTTACACACCCAAACTGCAATGCCACTGGAAACCAAAACGACAAATTTCAGATAAAAATAAAAACACTTGTAACTAACCACATAAGTGTCCACAGTCCTGAACTAATTCTTAGTTAAACCGCCCTTTGATTTTATTAGAGCATTATATAGGGGTCTTGGCACAGCTTGACTTGGGAATATTTTCACTCTTCTGAAAGGTCTTTTTATTTTTAGCTTTCTAGTAGACGGCAGAAGGTCGTATGCCACAATAGACTGGTACGTGGAGCTATTCATGATTCCCATGATTACCTTCACTAAAATCTCAGTTCCAGCTGAAAAAAAGCAGCCCCAATTGATACGGTCACCACCATGCAAAAACAACATAGCACGGTGTTCTTTTGCTGATATGTTGTGTTGTTTTTGCTCCAAACATACCTTTGTAACAATTTTGGCCAAAAAGTTCAATCTTGGTCTTATCAGACCCTAACACATTTTTCATATGGTTTAACGGCCTTGGTTGTTTGTTGTTTTTTTTTAGTCAAAAAAGGTTTGTCACCCTGCCCATATTTGCCACACTGCCCATAGTCCAGACAGATAGAGAATATGGGAGATAGTTGTCACACATAGGAGGAACTTGCAGTAACTCTTTTAATGTTGCTGACCTCTTGACAGCCTCCCTGACCAGTTTTCTCTTTGTCTTTCCTTCAATTCCGCAGGGATGCCCTGTTCCTGATAATTCTTCACTGTATTTCATGGTGTATCTCTCTCTCTCTTTCCTTCGGCTTGCTCCCTCTCTTGTCAGGCGTCTGCACAGTGGAATAATCCACACAGCATGTTCTTGTTTACCATGCAAAAACAATTCAATACCCTTCCTGCCGCAACTCAGCACTAACTTGTACAACCCCAGTGCTCACTCATTCACACTCACTATGGCCCATTTTACTTTTATCCAACATCCAATCCAATTCTGGATTGTGGGGAAACCGGAGCAAACCCAGGGAGAACATGCATACTCCACAAAGAAAGGCTTCCTGGCTCATCCATGGCTCAAACCAGGCACTTTCTTGCTGTGAGCAAGAAATTAATTCTTAAGAATTAATTAAGAAACCATACCACTCATGTTTCAGAGTGTATATAATCTTAGCACTCACCCGAGCGATACATTAGATCCCGGTGATGCTTCGTAAGCTCTTTGTGGCCCATGGTTGCATGCAACCAAGAAGATGTCAAAAATTCTTGCAAGAACAGCTGAGATTTATTTGAAGTTTATCAGAGTCACTTCAGGTGAAGACAGATGTGTACTATTTCACATGATCATCTGATGACAGTCATATGACGTCATGACATCAACAGTGGTAATTTTGTTCTACCATGACCTTGGCTACCTTTGATTTGGCTATTCTCGCATGATAAAATAATAACCATTAAAGAATTTTGTAAATAAATTTTAGGAAAGATGAAATACGATACAAAACATGATTGTTTTTTTTCTTAATTGGTCGGGACACTAAATATAGAACTGAAATTCACAGGATATCTGGTTACCCTACTGTTGGCATTATAACAGTATAGTGTAAGTGTAACTGTAGACTACATGATGCCTCTAAAACCAACAGGGAACAAGTGATGTGTTATTCGCTTAAATACCAGCTTGTTTAGTAACAGTATGTGAGCACACGTTTTTTTATGCAAATGTGAATGCACACATCCAGACTCACCTGAGCAGAGAGATGCTAAGATGCTTTGTTTGCTGTGTCGCGGTAGCACAGTAAGCGTCAGTCAAACAGGCAAGGCCACAAAATATAGTTAGCTAGGGGGGTATGGGGGCATGTTTCAACAAAAAAAAAAGTGAAATTAAGCAAAAGTTTATTAGTTTGCATTTCTAGATACTTCTGTTGGTCGTTTAACATTTCTATTGTAAAACAGCTGAGAAAATGTTGAGTTTATTTCGCACTTGATGATCGAAGTGTCGCGCTGGAATTCATGATCATCATTCTGCAGCTTCTGGGAAGATAAAGCCCACCTACTTTGATTTGATTGGTCGTTTCAAACATTTTGACATTAATGAGAGCGGTATTTGACCGCTGACAGCTCAGATGAGAAGGTCGGTAATCTTGGCTTTGTGCAATATATCCGTACAGCACCAAAGAAGAATTAATATTAGGCAATTATTTCACAACCTTTCTTATTTATATCGGAAAAATACTGAGGTCCGGACCTCAATGGTGGGTATGGCCCTGAGTGGAATGGATTTGACTAACGCGCTCTGTAAAGTGAGACGGTAAAAGTGAATGGGTGCAATATCATTGGTCTTAATAAGTGGGTGGGTCTTGTCCCACCCACACACAATGGTTCCGACGCCCATGTGATTAGTTAATTCTGAACACAGCCACAGGGTGTGCACACCTGTGCAGTTAGGTTTTTTCTCTGAAATGTGTCACCTTGGTTTTCAATGGCATAGTATTGGTTGTAATTTTTGCATTAAAAAAAAAAAAAGTGATTTATCTTTGTTTAAATTTTTTTTTAATAACCCCCCCCCCAGCTGTTTTAAAAGTGGTGTGTAGACTTTTTATATCCACTGTATTTAAAAATGACTGTGGACTCCTGTAGGTCTGGGAATGTTAGCAAGCGTTTACACTAATGACAGTGAGAGAGGAATTGCAATGGGAATTGCACTGGGTGGACTTGCCATGGGAGTGCTCAGTAAGTGTAGTAATGTATTTTTCCTCTATATTAGTATATTGTATATAATGTGAAGCACCAAGCAATTATAATGCACCTAAATTAAGTGACAAATGACAATTTTTGACAATGCAAAATATACTCATTTCAGTTGGAGCACCATTTGGCAGCGTAATGTATGAGTTTGTTGGTAAAAGTTCTCCCTTCCTCGTCCTTGCCTTCCTGGCTGTGTTTGATGGAGGTAAGATATTTGTAAAACTAATACTGAATATGCCCCTGAATATGCCCTAAATTAAGTTGATTTATCAAATTGTTTTCAAACAATTCTGAAAACACCAGCTCTCCAGCTCTGCATCCTTCAGCCCTCAAAAATATCCCCAGGGGTGAGTAGCATTTATTTATTAAAATGAGAGTTATGAAAGTTGATAGATGAGAATTGTTTGCATTAGTGTTACTATGATAAGTTGGAGTGATTTATCTTCTGTTCAGAGTGTGGAAGGAACACCATTACTTACCCTGCTGAAGGATCCCTACATACTCATTAGTGCAGGTGTGTGTGTGTAAATAAAAACCTCAAATACTGCCCACAGTCAAACCAGTTTTAAAAGTTGCTGTGGAGGTGTAGTAGCTGTTTCTGTAATTACATGTATGCCTCCATAAAATCATGGCTGTATGTTTTGATGTGAGCATCTAAAACGATTTGTAAATGAAGCGGATGAAGAGCTATGTTGAGTGAATGATGAGTGAGATTATGGTTCCTGTATATAATTACAGGATCTTTGTGCTTTGCAAACATGGGGGTGGCTATTTTAGAGCCCACTCTTCCCATCTGGATGATGCAAACAATGTGCTCGCCGAAATGGCAGCTTGGTAAGAAACTCTATTATCCAAGTCATTAAAATGTGATTGAAACAACTTCACTTCCTGCTTATTTAGTTAATTTTATTTACATCCTGTTTGTTTCCTCTCTCACAAATTAAATGTTAAAAGTAGAAACTAATTCAGAACCATTTTATCATTAGAAAACTCCCTCGTGAGAAATAATTGAAACAGGTATCTTCTTGAGACGATCTGTGTTTTTCTGAGTAGTTAATCAACTAATAAGAGTTTTAACGAAGAAGCCAACCAACAAGAGGTTTCTGTCTGTGTTATATTTCTATATTTTCTGTGGTTCTGTTGACTGATTTAATCACAGCCACTGATATTGCAGGTATGGCTTTCCTACCAGCCAGTGTTTTTTACCTCATTGGAACCAATCTGTTTGGAATACTGGCTAATAAAATGGGAAGGTAATAATGTATTTTTTGCATGTCCCAGTGGTATGTACAAGAAATGAAAAAATTGATGGCAAGATCTGCATCATTTAGAAATGCATCTCTGATTTAGGTGGTTGTGCTCCATGATTGGCATGCTTATAGTTGGCATCAGTCTGCTCTGCGTAAGTATCACAAATCATATTGCATTACATTTAAGAACAGCATGGACCATGCATGCTTGAACTGTGTATAAAACAACTACATCACCCTTTAAAAATCTCAGTATGTTTAAGGAAATTAATACTTTTATTCAGCAATCGTTCATTAAATTGATCAAAAGTGACTGTAAAATCATTTATTTTACAAAAGATTATTATTTAAAATAAATGCTGTTATTTTTAATCTTCTATTCATCAAAGAATCCTGACAGAAATGTATCTTGTTTTCCAACAAACAAAAATATTATAAAACGTATTAAAAGAAATACCAAATTAACATAATAGAATGATTTCTGAAGGATCATGGGCCATTGAAGACTGTAGTAATGGCTACTGAAAATTAAGCTTTGTCATCACAGTAATAAATTACAGTTTAAACAAAATATGTTCAAATAAAAAATTGTAATTGTAATAATATTTCACAATATTACTGTTTTACTGTATTTTTTGATTAAATAAATTGAGCCTTGGTGCAAATAAAATACTTTTTTAGTGACATTAAAACATCTTACCCGAACTATTAAACAGTATTTAACAAAGAAGCCAGCCAACAAGAGGTTTCTGATGGTTCTGATGACCCTGTTAATATTCTGTCTGTGATATATTTCTAATATTTTCTTTAGTACCAAAGGACTATGGTAATTGTAACTGTCATGCTGTAGTGAACACACTACGGACGACTATCCAAAACAAAACACACTATGCTAACGAACAGATTAGGAACACGCAGGAGTAATAATAATTGTAGATAAACAACCAAATCAACATAGATTACACTGTGGGTTTATATACACAGGGAGGGTAATCAAGGTAAAACAGAACAGGTCCAGGAACTAATTAACAACCAGGGAAACTAACAATGACTGGGAAATTAGGAAAAACAGAACATAGCACTGACTGAAAATGAAACCAAAACACAACATACATATTACAGTAACATAATGTGAATTTGTTGTAGGTTCCCTTTGCCAAAAACATCTATGGTCTTATTGGTCCCAATGGAGGGTTGGGATTTGCTATTGGTGAATATTATTTAATTATTTCTCATTCAGTATTAAAGAGAGAGTTTAACCAAAATTGCAAATTTTGTCATCATTTACTCATGACTTTCTTCTGTGGGGCACAAAAGTAAGTACAATTTTTGAAAAAACATCTCTTTGTTTTTACCCATACAATGAAAGTCAATGAGGTCCAGTTTTTTTTTGGACCCCATTGACCTTCGTTGTATGAGCAAAAACATTCTTAAAATATCATCTTTTGTGTTCCGGAAGGAAGAAAGTATGAACAATGACAGAATTAATTTTTTTTGTGTGAACTATGGCTTTAAGATGCATAACTTACGAAACAATCATTTATCATTGCATGAGTTATGGAAATAAACTAATTATTTGTGCTTTTAGGAATGGTTGATTCTTCCATGATGGCAGTAATGGGTTACTTAGTGGATATACGACATGTCTCTGTGTATGGAAGCGTGTATGCTATTGCTGATGTGGCACTCTGCATGGGATTTGCTGTTGGTAATTGCACCTCAATGCAAATATATTTTTACTAATAGACATGCTTTGTACAATGTATTCCTAATGATTTACTGTTTTCAACAAAAAAACTGAGAATGTTTTATTCATTTTGGCGGTTCCTTTACACTACAAGTTTTTTTGATAACAATACTGTTGTCATCTCCATTTAAACTACAAAAATGTGAATTTGAATTCGTGAAAACGGTGACGTCATGTACATTCTAATTACGTTCAGTCTATGTTCAGTCTATATAAGCATAATGTTTCTTTACAGAGTGACATCGCCATCTACTGGCCCGGAATGCATAATACAGTGTTTTTAGTCGTTTTTGTTGATCTGTGTGAATGGAGTTCATTTTTGACCATGTTGTAGCCTGTATGTGAAAAACACAAAGAAGAAACTTTGTGTTTTTAGTAAATCTTTTTGTGTAAAATATATTCGTTTGTGTATGTATTATGGGAAAAAACACCCCATTTAGATATATTTTCTGCTCAACACTTCTGTTGAGCACATGTAGTGTTTGTAGAGCCAAACTGACTCTTCTTGGTGTGTTCATGCTGCAGGTCCATCTACAGCAGGGGCAATAGTAAGAGCTATCGGCTTCCCTAATCTCATGGTGATCATCGGCATTGTCAATATCCTGTATGCCCCCCTTTGCTTCTTCCTCAAAAATCCTGCTGTTCGGGAAGAGAAGATGGTGAGACTCACTCATGTTCCTGCATGTCTTTATCAATATGCTTATAAATGTTTCATAATGAAGCCTGGTGCTTGTTTCTCAAGGCTATTATAAATCAGGAGTGTCCAATGCATGTGAAGAGCTACAATACACAGTGCGGGTACAGAGAATTCCCCCTGAATGATGACAGTGAGGAGGACACTGAAGAGTAAATCATCAAGATTTACAGGTTTAAAATTAACAATATTGCAACTTTCCTAATCATTCACTATATGATTAGCTTTGTGTACAACTAGTGCAAGATAAATATTGTTTTCTTACCTATATGCTTGTGTAATTGTTGTTTATCATGTCTTTTGTCAGTTGGATTGAATGTAATAAATGGGCCTACTTTGTCAACTTGATTTGATTGTTTTTATTGTGGTGTCATACCCTTTAGTAGGGTGACCACAGGTACCAAAATTGGGAGCTTTGTTAAGACGTATGTGTAACGGGTGTTATATCAACTTATTAATTTCACAAAAAATCTCTGTGCCGAAATTGTGGAGAAAGGCCAAGGATTGACGTTTTTTTCATAAATTTTTACTTTTTATTAATTCAGAATAAAAAGTGGTCTGAGGAATCTCTGTTGTCCGTCAATACAACGCAGAGCGAGGTCCAGACCGGTCACAATGGTGCTGTGACTTCTAATTGATGAAAGTCATCATGGATCCTCTTTGATCAATGCCAGCTTGGTTGCCGGGGTTTGCAGGATCCTGGAACGTCCAAATTTTGCCTGTACGTGTGCCAAAAGGAAAAAAGCTTTGGACATTAGACTGCACATAATTTAGGAAAAAGGTTTAAATTTCGTATTCCAGAAGAGAGAAGGAAAAGACTGAAAATGTTGATTATTTGGTTGTGTATTTCTCTTAGCTGTATACACATGAAATTATTTTTTTCTGTGGTCATTATTTGTTCTAATTTACTTTTGGGATTTCTAATATTCAAGATGTCACAAAATAGTGAGAAGACAAGTTACTGTGTTTCGACACTTAATTGCATACTATTTACCATTAAAGGAAATGGTTTAAATTTATTTTAAATGCTTTATTCTTTATGAATCCATTTATTGTGCAATAATATTATTGTGATACTAAATTATTATACTTATACTATTATATAATTGTACTATTCATTAATATTTTATTTGCTGTATACTGTTTATTGCCAATATTATACACTTTATTATTGACTATATAAGGCTGCTAGCTTACGCTGCTATTTTGAACCAATAATCGGAAAACAAAAAGCAGTTGAAGGATGGCATGCATAATTCAGTTACTGTATTTATCTGACTCCATTAAAGTTGTTGTTATTCTTTAACCCCTTATTCTTAAAGGGTAAAAGTCTTTCTTAGAACTGATAGTAAAACGTAGGATTTAACTTGAACGTTTAGATAACGCCATCCGGTGTGCGGGAGTGGCAGAGTTAAAGCCTTTCTCCCAGATCAACAGTTACCTTTCCTCCTTATACCCAAAGCATTGTTATATATGAGTGGAATACCAACACCCAAAACCAACTAAAAGGAAACCAGAAGATATGGCAAATGGGCAGAGATCAAGAGGGGTTTTCAAGATTCCAGAGGGGCAGTCAGTGTTCCAAAATTACTGATAAAGAAAAAAGCTAGAATAAGTGATCAACTGTACAGGAGAACTGATGGCTATTCTGCTGGCAGTAAAACTGATTAAAGAAAGGGAAATACAAAAAGCGGTCATATGTTCAGATTCATATTCAGCAATAGTCAGTATTGATAACCAAATGTCAGAATCAAGGCCAGAACTAATCATGGAAATCCTTGAAAATCTCTTTGAGTTAAAACAAAGTAAAATAGAAGTACAGTTTATGTGGGTACCATGTGAGAATTAAAGGGAATGAAGAAGCAGATAAACTAGCTAAGCAAGCAGTAGAAGATGATATGGTAGAATTTGAACTATCACATAAGAGAAATAAAATATAATAAAAGTAAAAAAAGATAAAGTGATAAAAAAGTGGAAACAGTATTTGGATAATGAGACTAAAGGGAGACATTTATATGCAATACAAAAGAAAGCGGGAAAAAGTAGAAAAAGTGGGAGAAATAGGAGGGAGGAAAATATAATTACAAGACTAAAAATGGGACATACAGGTTTGAATGAAACATTACATTTAAATCATATCTCACAGGTAGGTCTTTCAGAGTTGCCTGGGGAGGGGAGGTATCCAAATCTCATCATCTGATTACTGGGGCCCCTCAGGGTTCAGTTCTTCGACCCCTCCTGTTCTCCATGTACACTACATCACTAGGTCCCATCATACAGGCATGGTTTCTCCTACCATTGCTATGCTGATGACACACAGCTCTACCTGTCCTTCCAACTAGATGATTCCACAGTAGCTGCACGGATCTCAAGCTGTCTGGCGGACATCTCGACAAAGATGGAAGAACATCATCTACAGCTCACCCTGGCAAAGACTAAGCTTCTCTTCTTCCCTGCCAATCCGACTCTACAGCATGATTTCACCAACCAGCTAGGTACATTAGCAATTACCGCATCAAATTCAGCCAGAAATCTTGGAGTAATCTATGATGACCAACTGACCTTCAAAGACCACATCTCTAAGACAGTCATGCAGATTTGCACTACACATCAGGAAAATCAGGCCTTTTCTAACTGAGCATGCAACTTCTCTTCCAGGCCGTGGTTATTTCTTGGCTTGATTACTGCAATGCTCTTCTGGCTGGACTGCCGGTATGCGCAATCAAACTTCTTCAAATGATCCAGAACACTGCAGCATGTCTTGTCTTCAATGAGCCCAAGAGAGCCCACGTCACACCTCTCTTCATCTCTCTGCATAGCTTGCTGCTCGCATCAAGTTCAAGGCGTTGACGCTTGCTTATAGATCTACCACAGGCTCTACAGGCTCTCCACTCACTTTTACAAGTCTACGTCCCTACCAGAAGCCTGCGATCACTAAAGAAGCGAAGACTCGTGGTACTGCCACAGAGAAGCACAAAATCCCTCTCCAAACATTCTCGTCGACTTTTCCTTGCTGGTAGAATGATCTTATACCTTCATCAGGAATGCAGAATCCCTAGCAATATTCAAAAGACTCATCTCTTTCGTGAACACTTAGCCCCATCCTAAAAAAAAAAACAAAAAAAAAACTGTCCTATCCTTTCCTCTAATCCCTCCCTATTCTATCTTATGCTACTCTCAACAATGTTTGAAACTTGTATTGTGAGCACTTCCTGTGTCTATTTGCCTTTTCTTGATGAATCTCTTGTTGTATTCCACTTGTAAGTCGCTTTGGATAAAAACGTCTGCCAAATGAATAAATGTAAAATCTAAATGTTAATTTAATATCTAAACATCAAATGTTTACAGAGTGAAACTGTAGAGCATGTGATTATTAATTGTAAGGGTTATGATGAAGAAAGAGAAGTACTAAGAGAAGAAGTATGGAAGAATGAAGGAAAAGAGTTAACATTAAAGAATATATTTGAACCAGATATAGGAAATAGTACGGTAAATGTGTTGTTTCAGTTTCTGAATTACACAGGTTTAATAAAGAGAATGTAGGAAAAGTATACATAGAGAGGTAGAGGTTGTGGGTAAGATGCTGATATATTGTGGGTAGAAGGGAAATAATATCTGACGGTTAAATAAGGATATAGTGAGATATTGGGAGTTAAAGGACATTGTGGTGGAAAAATTCAGCGCCAGTATTTTTTGTTGTTGTTGTTGCTGTTTTTGTTTATGGGTGTTAAGAAGTGAAGGGGGGAAAAATAGGGAAAGTGTTAAGAACTATAGGGAAATGTCTCTGATTCAAGCTACCTGATGATGGCAGTAATGCACTGTTAAGTGCGGTTGCCAGTAAAAGAAAGAAGAAGAAGAACATGTTAGCGGTGTTAAGACTAATATAGAAATCAGCAGCTTTGTCATGTAATCTTCACATTTCTCTACGTTCACGGATAGTTAAATTTGAAACAACGCAATGGATGTGGCACACATTCTTCAGAAGATGAAAATCGGAGACACAGCGGCTGCCCGTTCTGTGCTTGCTGCTTTGAGACACATTCATGAGCAGTTCGAGGTTGAGGACTCACATGAGAATCGCGCGCGCATCTTGGAAAACACAGCAGAGTTGTGTTCAAACGCTCCTCTTTCTTGGCTCTTTCCTGAAGTGAACACTGATTTACGAGGCCAGTATTTGGGCTTAGTGAACTCATTTACCCGTTACGCTGCCCTGCCAGTATGTGCCACAGACAGTAGCGTTTTACCTGCTAAGAATTACGAGGACATACCGGCCAAAGCTCAGGCTGTTAGTACTGTGTTACTTGCGTTGTCTCTGCAGATTCAGAAAGCACTGGAGGATCAAAACAGTCCAGCTATCAGGTCTCTCGTTCGCACACTAGCCCCCGCCTACTGTATATTCTCCATTACACACTTGCAGGAGCAGCCTTGGACCAGTGCTGCCTCGAGAAAAAGAGCTCGGGAACTCTTAACGTCAACTGTGGCATTGACAGGCAGCAGATCAGTGCAGGAACTGCTGTCTGGCAAACTTAATGAGGACCAGGAAGGAGTTCTGGGGCCAATTCTTGACACACTGCAGACAGAATTAACCAAGTAAGTTTCATAAAGTCACAGCATCATTACAAAAGCTCTGCTAAACTATATTTTGTATGTAAATTAGATGATCATTTCCTACTATGCAGACTTAATATACTGTATAGTTTTGTGTATAATATACAATCTTAAGTTTTGTGAGTGTAGTTTTTAGAATTAGTTTTCTTCAGTATGAGGGTGTGAATTAAAATTGTTTTCCAAGCCTATTATTTAAATTAATGAAATATTAAACAACATGGGAAAATATAAATGTCTTTGTTTTCTTATCTAAAAAAATATTTATATAAATATTAAAAGAATATTAGTTTTTAGTTATCTCAAAAATATTCCATCAACTAGATAGTCATCTTGTTTTTGTTTTTTTTTTTTTGTTTTTTTTAAACCGTTCAGTTCATTGGTAAAAAAGTCAAGTCACCTTTATTTGTATAGTGCTTTATAGCTTCTATATAGATTTTTTGTCCATCTCCTTCTGCTTGAGGGTCGGGATGCATAACGCCAGCATCTGGCAGCCTTACATTACATTAGTTAGCAAGATTTTAAACTGTCAGTATTGTGAAATGGTCTAAATCCCAACTGTAATTTCTTGCACATAACAGTTCTTACCCAGAAGGAACATAGTTTTGACCACTTTTTCTAATATTTTTGACAGAAAAGGGAGATTTGAGATTGCTCTGTAGTTAACATTCAGAAATAGAAAAGAGTTATGTTAATTAATCAAGGTAATTGTTACATTTAAAAAAGCTTGACTGGAGCATATTTCTTTAAGTTTTCTATTCGTTCTTAAATTACAACTCCAAAATAAAAGTATGGTATTAAAGCAAAACATAATAATAGTATGGTATTAAATGCACTGTCCTTTATTCTCTTCAGGGAGAGCTGGAAGCGTAACCAGGCAGTGAAGCATGTGTTCTCCTGGGTGCTGGTTCAGGTTGTAAGACCCTGGTTAACTGAGTATTTGGAGAAGGTCTTTCCGCCATCTTTGCTTATATCTGATGATTATCACACTGAAAACAAAGTATTGGGTGTGCACTGCCTGCATCACATTGTTCTCAATGTGGTAAGTAATTTTTGTAAATATTTTGTCATTTTGTATGCAAAAAATGTTCCAGAATCTAAATCTGCCTACAGAGCAGCACTATAAGGCATAATAAAATGCAACACGAATGGAGAAGGTAATCCTAGAATACTTTAAAATGAGCTCCGTGAAATAAATTGATGGCAGAGCAATTTCAATGATAAATGTGCTTGCATTTCAATAAAAAACATTCTGCAGCTGTTCATGTATCCTCAAAGATTGTTGTGTCTCTTAATTTAAGTGATTTTAATAATGTGCTCCTGGCATTCACAAGAAAGACATCAAACCTTATGATATTATGAGTCATTGTATTTTTTTAAATTGATGTTCAAGTATTTGATGTGTGTTCATTTGGCTTTCTCCTTCCTTAGCCAGCCGCTGATCTGAGGCAGTTCAACAGAGCTCAGGTGCTCTATCATGCTGTATTCAATCACTTATACTCATCTGAGCCTACGCTTATACAGGTGATGTTTTCACATGTGCAGATGTGTGGTTTTAATTTTTAGATTAGGTTATGTATCTTTTTTTTATATTATCTTCAGGTTGTGCTGCCCTGCCTTATAGACTTGCTTTCAGTCCTTGAGAAACCTCCAGTCCTTGCAGGCATACCGCGTAAGCCAAATCACTTTGACAATATTCTCCGGCACATCTTGACATACATGGAAATGGAGGACAAGCTTGACCTTCGTTGTGTATATGCCAGAAATCTTGTCTTACTTATTGAGAGGTGAGGCCTAAATTATTTAGGTAGCCTAATCAATATTGGTTATTTCAGTAATTGGTTCCTAATATATACAACACAACACTAGCTAATAATTGTTGTCAAACATACACCTTAAAAAATTTAAAAATCTAACATCATTTAATTACCCTCATGTACTTCCAAATCCATAAGACTTTGTTCACTACACACTGTATTTAATATTTTCTCATCATTCTTATCCATTCATTGAAAGTCCTCACAACCATAATTTTCAAACTTCAAAAAGTTCATAAAACTAATTAAAATGCACAAAAAACTGATGCACGAAAATGCATGAAACATTTTACTCAAAGTATTCTGAAGAGACATGGTCACTTTTTATGATAATCATTTTAATTTTTGGCTTATATTCACATATAAACATTGACCAACACACATACATATGTCAAATATGCACATAAAATAGCACATCAAATATGATGAACAGAAGTTCAACCATATTAGACACACAAGAACAAACATTAGTTCTTGCAGAAGCTCACATGCTTGGTGACACAGGGACAAACCTAATTGATTATCGTGCGCCAAGCAAGCTTCCATTTTCCATATTTGATTAAGTTTTTCTAGGTTTGGAACACTTTTTCGGTAAACTGTTCCTTTAATATTTAAATGTACATTTTGGCACTATTTTAGGCTACTGTTGTTGGTAATGAAGCCTTTCTAAAATCTCAACAATAGCTGGAATCACTTTTTGAGTGTCCAAAAGATTTTGGAAGAAAAATACAGTATATTTTTTTTTTGTGTTGATATTTTTATTGTTGCACATTGAGAATATTCTTAACTATCTAAACTATCTTAACTATGCATAGTTGTGATAATATTTTAATAATATCCTGGGGGGATAATATTGTGATTAATAAGTATCTTAGATACTTTTATGTTCCAAGTTGTCTGTCATTTATTATTTCATGGTATATCTTAAAGGATGGATATAGTAATTATTCGTCACCTGAAAAGGCTGGTGAGGGTGATTGTAGGATACTTGGAGGTGTCAGATGCTCCAGAGGAAAAATGCAGACTGACTATCCTGGATGCTCTGCAAAAGACAATACAGATTGCTTGGCCATGGTAACCCTGAAAAGCAGCATACAACAACAATGCTTCAGTGCAACTACATGAAATTGACTTTTTAAATTCTCAGTTCTTAAAATATTCCACTTTCTTGTATACTTATTTTAGATGTAATTTGCTTAATACTATAAACACAATGTTTTTTTTTCTTTTTTATATCTCTCTAGTATGGAGAAGTGGATGGGTTTGCTCTCTCAGAGTCTTTTGAGGTTTCTGGTTGATATCTCATCAGACTCATTACCCACTCAACTGAAAGAGCACCTCATGACCGAAGCATCCCACTGTTTACTGCTGCTCAACCACTGCTCAAAGGAAAAGCTACAGGTGAGAATATCGATTCTTATTTTTGTGAGAATTTGTGATTATAGAACACAGGTGTCAAACTCGACAGGTTTGACAGGTCCACAGCTCTGCAGAGTTTAGCTTTAACCCTAATTAGCCTTGATTCAGCTAATCAAGTCCCTCGGGCCTATTTAAACTACAGGCAGGTGTATTTGGAGCAGTGTTGGAACTAAACTCTGCAGGGCTGCGGTGCCCCAGGAGTTTGACACCACTGATATAGAAGAACCAACCTCAGCTGGTTAAGTAAAACTGTCGTCCTGTACTTGTTTTGTCATTCAGATAAAAGTTGATTAAAATTAAAAATTATTGATGGCTATAATAATGGCAGGTGTATATGCACAATCTTCTTTATAAGTGACTAATTAGAACTTGGAAAGCTTTTATGAGATCTTGTTAATCTGATACTTCTACATGTTAAACCCACTCTTCCATTTTCCATTCCTTTCCATTTTTCCCTTTTCTATGACTGAAAGTTCACCCTCTTTTCTACAGATTCGTCTCAGAGAAGTAGACCGCAGTTGTGTCCCTGATCCTGTGTTGATATGTATCCAGAAAGTCACTGCAACACCACTGTGTCAATAAGCTTGCCACTTTTCCCATTTTTGGAGGTCGCCGAGTAGAATCTGATTCAGTGATCAGTTCACTTCATGCTATAACTGTAATACACTCTATGTGTGGGCTATCCAAGGGAACTGTTTATACATACTATATCTCAGAGAGAGCACGAGAAAAATAAATAAAAAAGATAATACAACCAGACCAGCCCCCCCCCCCCCACCGAAGTCTTTTTTCAATAACATTTAAATTAACATTTTGAATAAACTGTACTTGCTGTACACAGCCAGGTCTCTTTTAACCTGTTAGCATTCCACTGAACCACCCTTGTTACAAATACAAAAGAGACCTTAGGAATGCTAAGTGACTACTAAATACAGGTTTTATCCATAGTAAATGCATTTGTAAATACAAGTTATACTTCTGTTCTAAATGACTTCAGGTAACCTAGAAATAAAATTTATGTATTAATATACTAATGTATCCAATATGGCTTATACAGCTCTGGAAAAAATTAAGAGACCACTGCAAAATTATCAGTTTCTCTGCGTTTACTATTTATAGGTATGTGTTTTGGTAAAATTAACATTTTTGTTTTATTCTATAAACTACTGACATTTTTCCCAAATTCCAAATAAAAATATTGTAATTTAGAGCATTTATTTGCCAAAAGCAACAACTGGTCAAAATAACAAAAAATATGCAGTGGTCTCTTAATTTTTTCCAGAGCTGTATATACCTTCCATTCGCATCCCCATTCAGTCCAGTGCGATCTGCTTGAGGTTACCTTAGTACATCTTTGTTCGTAGTGCTTTGTTCTGGGATTGGGTGTCTTGCCTTGCTGTCTAGCTGTCTTCTCAACAGCATACAATAAAATGTCAACCTATGTACCACTACAAATTAACACTAGAACCCAATTGTGTGGCAAAAGGAAAAATTTGGAGGAACACATGCCTAGAGGGAAACCTAAACCTTGAAATTTACTATCATGCTTGTATAAAAATTGCTGATTGTCCAATGTTTGATAGACACAAGTAATATATATAATGGTTTTAGACAGCAAAACTTTGCATGAGTATTATCCAATTTAAACATTAATACATAAGTAGCATTTAAATACTTTGTAATTTCTTTCATTGTCACAGAGCTGCCCTGGAACCCCTTGCTTAACCCCTTTGTATAAAGACATTAACACGTACTTGGGTTTTTAAAACTCTTTATTTACCTTGATGTGTCAGCGAGGGGGAGAGATGGATTATACACACACCTACCTACACCTGCAACTAGACTGTTGTGTTTCAGACTAGCCACCTGAGCACTAGAATAAGTGGACATTGAAACTTTTCTCATAACTGTTGATTATTACCTGGATCAGCATACATGGGGGCAGCTATCTTGAATTGAGTAAAAGGCCTGAAGGAACTTTCATCTCGTTTTTTTATACTTTTCTAGGTTGCATCATGGGAATGGAAGATATCAAGTATGGTGGGAAAGGGGTGAATATTGTTTTATGAGGTTATTGCCCTTTGACTTCCTATAATTATTGCTGAAATGAAGTTGATAATAGGTTTTATTGTGTTATTTATCTTTGTGTATTGAAGGAAATAAGGTTAGGTGATCTTTAATGCTTTCCATGTTAAATTATGTCTGAGAAGTGGTTGTAACCATGTGTATAAATTCTCACACAATTAAGTGGTCTATGAGTCTAGGATTGATGTTCAGTGAGGGCAGTAGCTACTGAGGAGTACTCTAATTGTAGTAGTGTTATACCTGACTAAAAGTTGTTTTTTTCCCTTGTGGTTTTGGTTTATATTAATGTTTAATTTCTTTTTGAGGCTTTTGCTTTGTTTGTTTTTTTTGTTCTTTTCTTTTGTATCTGTGAGCACTCTGGACTTTACTGGCTTGGGAGTACCCCTAAATAAAAAGGGAAAACTGGCATTTAACGTCCTCCAGTCATTCATTGAAGAACTCTCGTTGGTAACCATAACTGATAAGTGACACTACTCTTTAAAACAATTAAATAAAAAATAAAAAAGTTTACATGTTTCATACTGACTTTATATCTTCTACAAAATTGGTTCCCAAACTAGGGGGCATGGCAAGGCTAAGGGATGGTGTAGCACAGTGCTTCTCAAACTGTGGGCCGTAGCGGTATTGCAGGGGGACTGTAGCTAGTCCAAACCAATATATCAAAACAATTAAAATATTCCAATTGTTCTAAAATTTGATTTTTGAAAGTATGTAAGGTTAGTGTTATGGATTTAAATGTATTTGTAAAGAATGTTTACATCATAGTTCTCATAATTCACATGAAATTCTTACAAACTTCTTAATGTATTTGTAGTTAATGTCGGTATATATTTTTTTACAAGGTCGTGGAGCTTTTGCAATGTTTTTGGGGGGCCTTACCCCTCTTAAGTTTGGGAAGCTCTGGTGTAGCAGATTATGCAAAAGCAACCAGGGCCCCACTGTGTAATTATTTGCAAAATGGACACTGGAGGAGCTGTAAGGGACATTTTTCTACTTTTCATCGATTTTCCCAATTGTTCTGTTGCTACTCCCTCTGAAAAATATCTTTTTAAATAAGAATAAATGCTGCAATCGTCTGTAATAAACAGCACTGCAGTTTTTAATAAAATCAACAATACTGATCTTTTTGAAGCCGCACTGCATCTTCTTAATCACGATTAAAAGTAAAAAAAAAAACTTTTTATCTGCTTCTGGTGATAGAAAACAATGAGGCATACATCAAAATTACAACTTGTTAACATGGTAATATTTTATATTGGTGAATATTTCATGCTTTTAAAGTTAAATGTTTCTGGATGTCGAGGATATCTAATTTAGGGTGGGCTTTGCTCATTTTCTGCTCCATTATTTTCTTTGCAATGAATGCATTGAAAGTATGTGTACTTGTGTTACTAACAGCACTGTTGGCAATCTGACCAATAATGTTCTCTAATGATCTGCAGTTTAATTGCTGGCGAGTGTATGAGATGTAAAAGATGATCCAACTAAAACATGCATTCAAACACAACAGGGAAACAATTTATATATTTGTGTTGTTACACCCAGTCAAACGAACATTAACTAAAATATTTAACATGCACGTATGCCATTTCAAATAAAGTTTATAACTGAATATGGGTCAAAGTTGACCCAAAGGTACACAATGGAACATCACAAAAAAAAATGATTTGGAAATGTTCCACAAGGCAGCAGAGTTACTATTGTTGGTGTGATCGTTGGGAGCATAGTCTATGTGGTCTTGCTTTTCTGAGCTGGTTCAGTCTCTTGTTCATATTCTATCTCCACATAGGCACGCTTTTTCCTGATTGGGCCTTTGAGTGGAGCTTTTCCTTTCGTTTTGGCCTTGCTCTTTTCCTCCATCTCTTCTTCTGATTCTGCCTCACTGGATTCCTCTTTGTCATCCTCTTCTTCATCACTGCTTCCCTTCAGGTTGTTCATATCCTGTAAAACATTCACATTTATTTATTTGGCAGATGCTTTCATCCAAAGCGACTTACAAGTGAGGAATACAACAAGCGATTCATCATGAAGAGGCAAATAAACACAGGAAGTGCTCACAATACAAGTTTCAGACACTGCTCAGCGTAGCATAAGCTAGATAGGGAGGGATTAGAGGAATGGGGCTAAATGCTCACGAAAGAGACAAGTTTTCAGCTGTCTTTTGAATATTGCCAGGGATTCTGCATTCCTGTTGGGGGGAGATCATTCCAACAGCAAGGAACAGTGGAGTGATTTTGTGCCTCTCTGTGATGGAACTACGAGCCTTCACTCCTTTAGTGATCGCAGACATAGACTCGTAAAAGTGAGTGGAGATGCAGAGCCTGTGGTAGATCTATAAGCAAGCGTCAACACCTTGAACTTGATGCTAGCGGCAAGTGGTAGCCAGTGCAGAGAGACAAAGAGGCGTGACGTGGGTTCTCTTGGGCTCGTTGAAGACACTCAGGATTTAAATACCACTCTCAGATATTAAAATCATGTTGTTTTTTTAATGTAACATTTTATAATTACCTCGAAGTCACTGAGATCACTCTCTTCAATCTCATCCTCAGCAATAAATTCTCTTGTCCCAGACACCTGTAGAAAAAAAAAAAAAAAAAAAATCAGCTTCAAAAAGTAATTTTAAATTATAATAATTTGATGCAGCCTTGGTGAGCATAGGTGACTTTTTTTTTGGGAAGACAAACATTTTTGGTAACACTTAACTAAAATGTTAACCAATGAACCTTATTGTAAAATACATTTGTTAAACTAATAATGAACTGCACTAATACAGCATTTATTAATCTTTGTTAATGTTAATTTCAACATTTACTAACACATTGTTAGTTCAGAGTGCATTAATTAATGTTAACAAGACTTTAACATTGTATTTTGAACAACTGTATTTTCATTAACTAATATTAACGAAGATTAGTAAATAAAGTAACAAATGTATTGCTCATGGTTAGTTCATGTTAGTTAATACATTAACCAATGTTTAACTTATGAACCTTATTGTGAAGTGTTCCCACATTTTTAAAATCTTACCATTCCAAAACTTAAAAAATAAAAATAAAAAAATAGCGCACACTGTCCTGTAATAGACATGCAAGTAATAAAAACACTACGCTGACAGGAAAAAAAGTTAATACCTCTTCGTCTTCCTCTTCCTCTGATTCCGATTCAGTCTCCTCATCCTGTTTTTCCATAGCTTTGTCAAAGGCATGGATGGGGAAGTTGTATATGTCTCCATACTAAACAAATGAAAAAGGAAACTTTAAATGCCATCTGATCTGATCTGGCACAAAAGCAGGAAACGCTCGTGCCAAAGATGCACATACTGTTCCTTGTTTTAGACGGTCTAGAAGTTCTTTTTCTATAGCATTTTCCAGCTGAGCAGCAATAAGGGCTTTTTCCTGTTTGTGAGAAGAAAAGTGAGTTAATACCACACAAATTCGACTCCACATTTGATCCAAAGAGTTATTTTAAATAAGGAAAGAACTCAGCTAAGTCTGTATAAACACTCAAACAAAATAAAAACACAGGAGGTGGGGTTATGTTCAGGATTGGATACATCATCAGTAAATCACTCACCTCCCTCCTCTTTTCTCGGCTCTCCACTTTTCGACTAAGTGGAACCAGTTTTCTCCTGGATACAAAAATGGCACCATGTAAGTGATCATATAGTCAACCAGGCACTGAAGAAACACAATCGTTCGCCTTTTACTTATTTATTTTTTTTTTTTAAAGAACTGAATACTGATCAAAAGTGACAGTAACATTTACATTACAAAAGATTTCAAATAAATGACATTCTTTTTAAATTTATATTCAAGAAATCTTGAAAATGGTTTCCACAAAAATACTAAGCAGAACAACCATGTTCTACATTGATAAAATGTTTATTGAACAACAAATCTGCATATTATAATTACTTTTGAAGGATCATCCAGTGCAGACTCGAGTAATGGCTGCTGAAAATTCAGCTTGCCAAAACAGGAACAAATAACATTCTAAAATACTATACTAAAACATTAATTTAAATTGTAATATTTATTAATATATAATTAATATTACTGTGCTGTATTTTCAATCATATAAATGCAGCCTTAAGAGCAGCCATATCACAATATGAGCTACAGAATTACTTCAGAAACATTAAAAAAAAATCTTAAAGACTCCAAACTTTAAAATGGTAGTGGTATTGTAAAACATGGCTACTTAAAACATAAAATACTATTTTGAGCTGAAATTATTTGATGTGAAAAGAGCATCATGGAATTGCTAGCACAACATTCACAGCACTGCACAGAACGCAGCAATTGAGAAAGGTACTCACTGTCGTTTCAGTGTGAGTTTGCGGATTCTTATTAGATACTGTGTGATCTTCGTCAAGCGCTGTTTGCACTTGTGTCGGATGTACCGCGGCCAATAGATGAGGTTCTCATCAATCTGTTCCAAAGCCTTTGCATAGTTTCTATCAAGTTTCACCTGAGAAAGAGTTAAAGTAAGAGTAGCACGGACATAAACATTTCAATGTTAATGATATCAAATGATCCATGTTTCTTGCTCGTTTTGATTCTCATACCTTCTCCCACATGCGAGCAGGGAATGCTGCTCTCTCAATAACTTTCATGTAAAGATAACACTGGCCTAATGAAACAGAACAGTTGTAATGATCAAAAAAATAAGTATTCAAAAACATTTTGCTGACGTTTAAGTGCGTTTAAGTTGCAAAAACTGTTTTTGTGAAGTAAATGATAAGTCTACCTTTCTCCTCTCTTACAGTAGCATACTGACTGTTGGCAAGAGGACAAGATGATCGATTGCAAAGGCCTGTGATGTTGTATTCATTTCGACAGAACTGTTGAGTTTTCGTTCTTCAACGACAAGAAATCAAAAGGTTAGATGTCATGTTCTTCCACAATTTGGGGAATGGGTATAAAAATAAGAAAAACAATTAGGAGGAGTAATGACATATTTACTTCACTTTGTAGGAACAAAAACTCTTATTGCCGATAAGGTCCCATATAACCTTTAAAAGACAAGTGATTCAAAATCAAAGATTAAGTTCAACAACATAAAATACACTAATTGTAACTTACATAGGACATTCCTTTATCTTACGGCTAAAACAGAAACATCACAAGTTATGAATTATTTATTGTAAGTTTTTATCTCAATTATTACTGGTTCAGCCTAATGTTATCATTCAATTCATCCGTGTTGTTTGCAATAAAAATAGTATATGTAAAAACTATACATCATTATATTATATATAGATTATACGTTATACTTTCATTAGCTTTTCTTGTAACGCTTTACTTACGTCGTCGTGTTGCATTTTGGCTGCTTGTTTGGATGGTATTCACTTTATATTTTACGTAAATAGCAGCGCTAATTTGATACAATGAAATTAACGATAAAATGTTTCTAATAGCCCACTAAACTGTGATCAAATAAATACCACGTGGAAGTTGCAGGCGGCAGCCATATCATAATATGAACTACCGAAAAACGCCTCGAGAGTGTGCAATTGTTCTTCTTCTTGTTTAATGCCGAGCCACTCTTTAGCATTGCCGCCATCTACTGTACTGGAGAGCAAACCGCATGCGTGCCTAGAGTTTAAAATCTGTACGAATGTTTCCGTCCCAATCAGAGCTCATGTTAGTCAAAATGAAAATGAAATAAAAATGAAAGTAACATAAAACAATACACATATTTTCTACACAAAAAAAGTACATGATATGCCGTTTCAGATACATCTCACACACACATCACATAACATATTTTCATGCAAACCTATAAAGTGCCCATAAATTTTCATAAGTGCCCATGTTGATTTCAACCCTGTGTGACCCAGTCTTAGACAGTAATAGCAAAATATTTTCTATTTCCTCCCTGGAAATTTATCCCTGTCTGTGCACCATTACTATTGTCCCATCTTATTTGCCATTTATTCATTAGCTTTGTTCTTTAAAATTGATTTTGCCGTTTAACGTTCAATCTGAAGAGCCCAAACTCCAAATCAAATCGTATACTTACTATGGCCGAATTTTGCATCGCTTTCGGGAGATATACAGAAATGATTTGTTCTGTCTTCCTTTCAAGACGCAAAAAGCTGAATGACTTTTTATCTATCATAGCCGAACTGTCTCACTCCTTCGGAGGTACTCATTTCTTCACTTATTACAGGCTTTTTTCAGTTAAATGCGCAGCTCGAGTTGCCCAAGTGGAATCAATGTCCTTATTGGGGAGCTCTTGATCTGGAGCTGTACAATAAGGTTTTTCTGGGCTGCCGTAGCGTCTCTTGCGTTTTGTGTAATTCCGCCACCCATGAGCCTTCCTCGTGCCATCTTTTCAATCCCGCCCTGACAAGCAATCAGAGCACTAATCCACGCTCTTCTCAATTTGTCAATTCCACATGTTATGTACCACAGTCCAGGGGCGATTTCAAAAGCCGCAATTTCAGGTTCACTTCAGGCAGACAAGTGTGTAATAATTTCAATCAGTTTGGCTGTACTAGACAACGCTGGAAATATTTACATGTGTGTAATTTCTGTGGTGGAGCTCATGCTCACTCTGTATGCCCTGTCTATCGCTCCTCAGCAAACTCCAATAAAGAATTGAGAAAGTATCTGAATTCTCCAATCATTGTTTCCTCTTTAGCACACGAATTGGAGAATCACCCAGACCAAAACTTCACACAGTATCTACTTACAGGTTTAAAGGAAAGTTTTAAACATACTTAATCCTAGACTACTAGCCTTATTTGCAAAAACCTACAGTCTGCAATAGCCGAACCTGAAGTAGTTGACACGTTAATAGCCAAAGAGCTAGAGTCTGGATTCATGATTGGCCCCTTTGACTCCCCTCCTTTCAAATTAATTTGTGTAAGTCCCATCGGTGTAGCCATAAGGAAATTTTCAGGGAATAAAACGAATGATCATCGATCTCTCTACTCCCCATAACAGCACTCATCCAAGCATAAACAGCCTTATCCCACTAGAAGAATTCTCCTTGTGCTACCATAATATCGACCAAGCCATTCAGCTAATAAAAGTTGCCGGTTACGGAGCCTGGTTAGCAAAAGTCGACATTACTTCAGCATTCAAAGTTATGCCCGTACATCCAGACTTTTGGCACTTTTTTGGCATTCGCTGGAAGGTAAAATTTTATTTTGCAGTGCGTTTAACGTTTGGCTGAAAAAGTAGTCTGAAAATATTTGACATGCTGTCAGAAGCACTTTGCTGGATCTTGCAAAACAACTATGCAATCCCTTACCTGGTGCATCTTCTGGATGACTTTCTCACCATCTCCCCAAGATTTTTTCCTCCAGCCGCTCACCTTTCTTCCATTCAGGAAGTTTTTTTTATGAATTGGGAGTCCCATTGTCCTTAGAGAAAACATCAGGCCCTACGACATCCCTAGAGTTCCTTGGAATTAACCTTGACTCCGTTAAATTCCAAGCTTCCCTTCCCAAAGACAAAATAGATAGGATAATCGCTATCTCCTCCAATCTGCTCGAAGCTCCTCGGTGCAGCAAACGAGACCTGCTATCCCTGTTAGGCCACTTAAACTATGCCATGCGTATTGTGCCTCAAGGACGCCCTTTCATCTCCCACTTGCTGTCTCTTGCATCTTCCATTCAGGAATTGGATAATACCATATCTCTAACCCCATCTTGCCTCGCCGATCTGAATCTATGGATTACGTTTCTAAAACAATGGAATGGCCTTACTTTCTTTTACGA
The DNA here is from genome assembly GCA_038088235.1 of Zacco platypus. NCBI lineage: Eukaryota > Metazoa > Chordata > Actinopteri > Cypriniformes > Xenocyprididae > Zacco > Zacco platypus. Next base: position 22,744,435 of record CM076073.1, read on the forward strand.
TGCCATTCAATCTCATCCTAGTGAACTCCCTCTGTTTACAGATACCGCTCCCTCAGTAGGCGTCGGAGGTTTCTACAAGAATCATTGGTTCGCTTCAACCTGGCCTCCAGAGCTCTCCATATCAAATCAATGTGTCACATCCTCAGCTCTTTTTGAGTTATATCCGATCGCCGTAGCTGTCTTTTTGTGGGGTCACAAATGGTCTTCTAAAAACATAGAATTCCACTGTGATAATCTGGCCACTGTTCATTGTATTAACAAAGGCCGTTCAAATGCCCCTCTTGAGACGCCTCACCTGGTTATCCGCCTGTAAACGATTCATCTTCAAAGCCGTTCATATTCCAGGCCACCAAAACCAAATCGCACTCTCTCGTTTTCTGTTTCAGAAATTCAGAGCATTAGCCCCAGAGGCGGACCCAGACCCAACCCCAGTTCCTCCCTATTCAGACTTAATATTCCTGTAACTCACCCACTCACATATCCAAGCTCACTTGTATTAGCAGCCAAAGGTCTTAAAACTGCCCCTGCAGTGCTCTGTTTTACTTGATACTGCCGCTGCAGTGCTTTGCTTAACTTGATATTGCCGCTGCAGTGCTTTGCTTAACTCGATATTGCCGCTGCAGTGCTTCACTTGATACTGCCGCTGCAGTGCTTCACTTAATACTGCCGCTGCAGTGCTCTGCCCAATTTGATACTGCCGCTGCAGTGCTTTGCTTAACTCGATACTGCCGCTGTAGTACTTCACTTGATACTGCCGCTGCAGTGCTTTGCTTCACTTGATACTGCCGCTGCAGTGCTTTGCTTCACTTGATACTGCCGCTGCAGTGTTCTGCCCAATTTGATACTGCCGCTGCAGTGCTCTGCCCAATTTAATACTGCCGCTGCAGTGCTTTGCTTAACTTGATACTGCCGCTACAGTGCTTCACTTGACCCCTTTCTGCTGCTGTAGCGCATTTCTCTTCATTTAAAACTGCCGCAGCAGTGACCTCCCTAAACTCAATACTGCCACTGCAGTACTGTCTCCAATTTTGGGGGGGTCCTCTGGACTATTGAGTAGAAAGTGGGCAATAATTATACATGCCGAATCCTCGCGTTAAAATACAATAATTCTCGCTTTCTGTCTGATTATGCATTTGTTTTTTTGGGGGGGGGTTATCAGAGCTCGACTAGGATATCCTCTCCGAGCCCCTCAATAGCAGACAGCAAGCCAAATACGTTTACCACTTACGTTAAGATTATATGGGCACATGAACTCGTGATTAATAATTTGTTACATTTATATAACGCTTTTCTGGGTACTCAAAGCGTTTTTTACATATGGAAGGGGGGAATCTCCTCAACCACCACCAATGACCACCAGGACCTCGGTTTAACGTCTCATCTGAAGGACGGTGCTTTTTGACAGTATAGTTTCCCTATCACTATACTGGGGCGTTAGGACCACAGACCACAGGGTGAGCACCCCCTGCTGGCCTCACTTACACCTCTTCCAGCAGCAACCTAGTTTTTCCAGGTCTCCTATCCAGGTACTAAACAGGCTCAACCCTGCTTAGCTTCAGTGGGAAACCAGGTTTGAGCTACAGGGTGATATGGCTGCTGGCATTCACCTCTACATTTAAACATCCTCCTCCCTCTTGTCTATAGTTTTTTTGTTGTTGTTGTTTTTTTTTTTGCTAGTTTGTCAACAACTTAATAAAGTTACCAGATATATCATATGAATACCGCTTATATCACTCTTATTCCAAAAGCAAATAAAGATTTAACTCAATGTGCCAAAGTGTGAACTTCCTTCAGAAAATACAAGAAGGTTGATAAATGTAAGTACTTTTTATATTAACTCCATGCCTGAAAACAAACCACCTTTCTTAATAGCATCGCAGATGCAGAAAAAGCGTTTTACAGGGTGGAGTGGTCCTTTCTCTTCACCACACGTCGTCACTTCAGTTTTACAACACATTTCTCTAACTGGATTAAAATACTCTATAAATCCCATGTAGAGCAAGTCATTGTTTTGCAAGTCTCAATGCTGCTGTAATGATGGGCGAGTCAGCGGAATGAGATCCAATTGCAGGTTTTATTGCAAAACAGAAAGTTCGTAACAGGCAGGGTCAAACATTGAAAACAGGAATATCGGAGGTAAGCAGGTTTGTGGTCAGTAAACAGGCGAGGGGTCAGTATAGGCGGCAGGCAAACAACAGTCCAGTAATCCAATTGGGATGGCTGCCGCGAAACTAACGTTTCGACACAGTGTCGAGATCCCAAAGCGTAGATGTTTTGAAACACTGCTCCGAACTGTGATTCAAAACACCCATGTCACGTGACTATGGCTAAACGAAGCTTCTGAGCGTTTCACAAGTGTTCCGATAGGTGGCGTGCTTGCCGAGTCAGCGTTTGATTGACAGGGGCGGGAACAAACCACACAATCGCACATCTGTTTCAACTCCCACAAAGTTTAAAAGAGGAGTTAATGCACCTTCACCTCGTGGGTTTTTGTGAGAGGAGAAAGATTTTGAGATAGCGTTTACGATATAGTGACATTTATAGTGCGATTTGGTTAGTTATATTTAGTCTACATTTAAATTAAATATATTTACTGATAGACTAGAGACAGTGACAGATAGATAGATATAGTGACACATTCATATAGGCTAAGTTAGATATTGACAGATAGCACAGTAGTTAGAGGTATAGAATTTCATAGGAGATAGATAGATAGACAGACAGACACACAGACAGATAGACAGACAGACAGACAGACATTTGTATGTCATTGCTAAAAAACTATCTGTGCATGCCAGCAACAAGTGTCCCTTGTGAGAGGATTTTTCAAAGGCTGGAGAAATTATCTCTAAAAAAAGAAGTAGACTAAGCCCTTCCACAGCAGAGCAATTCATATTTTTGAATAAAAATCTGTAAAAAAAAAAAAAAAACAAGCAAACAAAAATGAGACCACTGTGGATTGATTTGTTTTATTAATTTTAATTTTTCATGACCAAAATAACCTAGTTATTATTATTATATATTATAGTTATATAGTGAGGATATTAAAAACTCACCATATTAACAAAAACACAAAATTGTTATTTTTTTAAAGGGCTTGTTGTCAAAGTTGTTTCAGATAACATGTGGAACTGACCACTAGGTGTCACCGTGGAGACGGGTGTCGGTATATTTTTGAAGCCTCGACACAATACGGCACATTTGGTTCTACTGTTTCAGAGTTTCATGAAGCCTCGCTCTGCCCACCACTACTTTTAAGTTGTTGCACTTGCGAAACGTCATAGGTCACATGATGACATCAACATGGCAGATGATTTCCGGATCGCATTCATACTCAACGAGATTCCATTCATACTCTTTTAGCACTCGTTAAGTACCTACTCATTGAAATTAAGTAGCTACTCATTGAGTAGGCGATTTCAGATGCAGCCAACTTAAATACACTGGGGGGAAATAAGGCACAGGTGAGCTGGATAACGCTAACAAGGTTACATGAGGAAGAACTAAGGCAGATGAGAACAAGGGGACCTCTAGAGGCACGGAGACACACTACAGGAGGTAGGATGCTGACAGATTATTCATAAGTACAACGAAGGCAGGAACAGGTACACCACATTGCAACATACACGAGACCAAACAATGCAACTCAAACAGAACTGAACTTAAGTACATGTGATAACGAGGTAGTGTGTTGTAAGCGAATTAGCTCAAATGAAATTATTAATTAATTTATAGGGAATTTTGAACGAGTCACTGAATTATCCAGCGTTCATTTGCACAGGCCGTGTAGTAAGCTCTGTTGCAGATATGAATATTCAACTATCGCGAAAACATTATTTATTAGCAAGGTAACATAGATAGGCAGTTTAAGACATTAAATTTGTGAGCATAAAACACAAGACGCTTCTCTTTAAAAATATAAATGACACTTTATTGATTATTCTAACACAAACTAATATCTCACACAAACACACGCACACACACATTCACACGAGTTGCAGAAAGAAAGGAAGAGAGGAAAGAATGAGTTTTGAGAGAGTGAAATGATGAAAGTTTCTGGCAATATATGCAATATACACTCACCTATAGGATTATTAGGAACACCTGTTCAATTTCTCATTAATGCAATTATCTAATCAACCAATCACATGGCAGTTGCTAGAGCTGAAGCATTTAGGGGTGTGGTCCTGGTCAAGACAATCTCCTGAACTCCAAACTGAATGTCAGAATGGGAAAGAAAGGTGATTTAAGCAATTTTGAGTGTGGCATGGTTGTTGGTCCCAGACGGGCCGGTCTGAGTATTTCACAATCTGCTCAGTTACTGGGATTTTTACGCACAACCATTTCTAAGGTTTACAAAGAATGGTGTGAAAAGGGAAAAACATCCAGTATGTGGCAGTCCTGTGGGCGAAAATGCCTTGTTGATGCTAGAGGTCAGAGGAGAATGGGCCGACTGATTCAAGCTGATAGAAGAGCAACTTTGACTGAATTAACCACTCGTTACAACCGAGGTATGTAGCAAAGCATTTGTGAAGCCACAACACGCACAACCTTGAGGCGGATGGGCTACAACAGCAGAAGACCCCACCGGGTACCACTCATCTCCACTACAAATAGGAAAAAGAGGCTACAATTTGCACGAACTCACTAAAATTGGACAGTTGAAGACTGGAAAAATGTTGCCTGGTCTGATGAGTCTCGATTTCTGTTGAGACATTCAGATGGTAGAGTCAGAATTTGGCGTAAACAGAATGAGAACATGGATCCATTATGCCTTGTTACCACTGTGCAGGCTGGTGGTGGTGGTGTAATGGTGTGGGGAATGCTTTCTTGGCACACTTTAGGCCCCTTAGTGCCATTTGGGCATCGTTTAAATGCCACGGCCTACCTGAGCATTGTTTCTGACCATGTCCATCCCTTTATGACCACCATGTACCCATCCTCTGATGGCTACTTCCAGCAGGATAATGCACCATGTCACAAAGCTCGAATCATTTCCAATTGGTTTCTTGAACATGACAATGAGTTCACTGTACTAAAATGGCCCCCACAGTCACCAGATCTCAACCCAATAGAGCATCTTTGGGATGTGGTGGAACGGGAGCTTCGTGCCCTGATGTGCATCCCACAAATCTCCATCAACTGCAAGATGCTATCCTACCAATATGGGTCAAGATTTCTAAAGAATGCTTTCAGCACCTTGTTGAATCGATGACACGTAGAATTAAGGCAGTTGTGAAGGCGAAAGGGGGTCAAACACAGTATTAGTATGGTATTCCTAATAATCCTTTAGGTGAGTGTATAATATATTCATAAGACCTGATCTGAACGAACCATCCATCATCGATTTAACCCTTTTATCACTGCTTAGGCGGTGTTATTAGATTTTATATAAATGCACCAGTTCAGCTATAGAATATAGTCTGTGTCTTTAAATAGGGATTCCTTGTCGGCGTCCTTAGCTTGGAGAAAGGGGTTCCCCAGGTTCGTAGATTTGCTGAAGGTCTTTTCGGTCTGGATTGATGTAGTGGGAAGCCAATCACGTTCTGTTGTGCTGCCAAATGAATGGAGTTTCCCCCGTGGCTGAAGTTTGAAGTTGAGGCAGCAAAGACTGTAGAGTTTAAACTTTGTGACAAAACTTAACTTAGAACACAAGACTCTCAACGGAAAGAAAGAAAACTGAAGTAAAAGAAAGGAAAGTGAGTGAGACGAGAGTAAGTTCTATGGCTTGAATGAAACTGCTTGTCTGATCTTCATCGTCTACTCCTTATCGTCTGTTCTTATTCTTTGTCTTAACTTAATCTCGACTTATTCTGATTTCTAATCAAGTGTACTGACCATTTAAACTGAGGTGTTTGTCCAACCTCTTTGAGGAGTTCTGACAAATTAGGTATCATCCTTGATTCAGAGGTGGCTTTTCTCCTCCCCTGATCATAAATTAAATGTTATCTGTGGTCTCTTAACTTTCAGAGGGTACAGGGAGCACAGTTTAGTCATGATTACTCTAAAAAGAATATGATACATTTTACACAGATTTCATTCGAAGCAAACTTTGAATTATGAATAGAGATTTATGTTCATTCCAAACAATGTACACTTTCAATCAACCATTCAAAAGTTATAACAATTACATGAATTGTGAGTGATCTGAGCATGAGTCACATGTATAATGTTTAATAATGTTTGTACTTGATATAGAATTATGCAGTTGATGTTTGATTTCAAGTCCATTTAGAATTGTTTTGGAACAATTTGATGCAGCTCATAAAGAGTCTCTATGTGGTTTCCTATAGACTTCAATTCTGTGTCACTCAGAGGTCACGCAGAAGAATGTGGCCTGGTTTATCTCTCTGTCGTGGGGATCAAACACTCTGGTATTATCTTCCTGCGGCTGATGTTGCATTGTCTTTTAACCATTTGGTCTTTTACAGATTGCTTAAGTTCGACACCTCTTTCTCAAATTTTGGTTCAAATTATACAAGCTTGCTAGGCCATAAAGTACTTAGTTGGGGGACTGGTCGACTGGATGGAGCCGCAATTGACAGTTTCTCTGATTTTGGGTCCTGCGTTTTGATGTGAGAATTGTATGGAGTTATGTTTGAAAGAATCATCTGACAGATTAATTTGTCTGGTTCGTCCTCAATTGTTACAGTGTGCACAGCTGAACTTAATTAGTAACCAAGACAACAAATGACTAACTCAGGCAAAAGGTGGTGAGACACACAAAGACCAAACTAACACAACCGTGACAGATATGCTGCTTTCGAGAGACTGCTGCCTAACTCAATATAATTCTTCCTTGAATAGAAAGATCTCTTGATAAAAATAGGTTACTGTCGTAACCCCAGTTCTCTGAAAAATTGAGATGGGAAGGGGATCCATACCTGACCTCTGCAGAAGCATCCAATTGCACCAAGTCAGACTAGACAGACAGAAGCGTGCAGCCAATGCCAGGTTAAGCCCCACCTCCTTACCTGAGAGCATATAAGGCCTGCACATGCTGCTATTCTCCAGTAAGTATATTTGTGCGGCAAGCGGGGCAAAGCTGGTGAATCTGTCCTCTCAATGTGTCAGAGAACCAGGGTTGCGACAGTAACCTGTTGTTCTCTTTCATCATCTCGTGTTCGAGATCCAGCTATGGGAGAGACATGGACAGCTCCCGATTGCCCAATACACTCACAGTGAGGTTTTGTAAGCTAGAGAAGGGCGGTCCATAATCATGCATCTGACAACCCTGATGCACACACATAACTGCTGTGCGCATACAGGACATGAAAACTGTATAAGGCCCACACATGTAAATAAACCCAGGAACACATATATACACCCAAGAAGGAATGTAAATATATGCTAGGTGGCATGAATGTGCGTAGCCTGCCGGCCCATTCATCCCTTGTTCCTTTATTACAATGTACTCCCTTCGATTCATATGCCACAGCTATAGCTTCCACAAGTCAAATGTGAGAGGCATTGCTTAGATATGGTACTCCCCTTGTGAGGGGGCGCCCATGAAATAAAGAGCAGGTTGTTTTTCTGGAAAGTACTTGTCCTGATTATATACATTTGTAATGCACAAACAGGACCCAGAGCATTCAGCCTCTGATCCTCCGTGGAGGAAAAAGTTGTAAGGTCCAACAGTGGACAGCTCCAACATCTCCAGTGTGAATGCAGGGAAGCATTTAGGTGTAAAAGCCGGGTTAGGCTTAAGAAAAACCTTATCTTCACTAAGAGAGAATTTAGTGTATGAGGAATGAACCAAGAGTGCATGTAACTCACTGACACATTTAGCTGAAGCCAAGGCCAAGAGCAAAACCATCTTGAAGGACAGCAGTTTCAGGGAAATACTTCTCAGGGGTTTAAAAGAGTATTGAGACAGAGCCTCCAGCACCATGGAGAGGTCCCATTCAGGAACAGTTCTCCTGATAACTGGCAAAGAACGACAGGCACCCTTCATAAATCTGCGGATTAGAGGATGTTGCCTGACCCTTAAGCCCTCAAAGCCCACATCACAGGTAGAAATAGGCGTCAATTATACCTTAATAGTGGAAAAAGACCTGTCTTTATCCATAAGGTCTTGTAAGAAACATAATATATATTAGAACTGAGCACTGACATGATGTGAGACCACACCCATCACAACACCCTTCAAACACTTGCCACTTACAACCATAAAATGACCATGTAGAAACGGCCCTGGCATTCTGTATAGTAGCAACCACACGCGGGGGAATCTAACAGTAATAGCTCATTTAATTTTGTCCTCTCACGGGCCAGGCCCAGAGAGCCACCCTGTCCGGGTGTGGGTGATAAATCTCCTCATTCGCAAGACATAATAGATCTATGTGGAGGAGAAGGTGCCACGGCTGGGCATATAACAGAAGAATTATCTCTGCCAACCCACGGTGCTTTGGGCCACCTAGGTGCTATCAGAATGAGAGACAGGCCCTGCTTTCTCACCCTGGCCAGTGTGGGAATTATCAGGCACAGGGAAGGAAAAGCATACAGCAGCACTTTGGGCCATGGGTAGGCCAGTGCGTCTACCCCAAGGGGCGCGTAGATTGGGTTCCCCCTCGATAGAAGGTCCGTGCCTCAGAATGCCTGGAAACAGCGTATAGCGCCTGATCCACACCAAAAGCTTGAGCTAGAGCGTGAAGTTTCGACGAGCAAATGATCTCCCCACAGGCGAAGCAGAAAATAATTTAGAGCTTTCCAAATATAAGATCTAAATAATTTCTGCTTGGCCACAAACCGTTCACCGTTCTGTGCTCCTGGGTGATACCCCAGCCTGTTAAAGATGCATCTGTCGTCATGACTTTCTGCAACATCCCCCAGAGGGATTCCCTGTGCGTAAAAGTCCGTGCTCCTCCAGTAGTCATAAGACCCTGCAATCTGAGGCATGTGCGATATTGCACTTTTGCTCCCTCTCTGAACTACAACACAGAGTTCCAAAGAGAGAGAACGCACTCTTGAGAGAGACACACTCGCATGGAGACTTAGTTCAGCTCCAAGCCCAGGAAAATCACATTCTGACTGGATGTAAAATTGCTGTTGTTTCACATTGACCCTGAATGTCAGAGATTTGATGTGAGCACACGGTAGGTTGTCCTGCAACACTTTCTCCTTCGACTTGGCTATGATAAGCCAGTCGTCTATGTATGTCAAAATCTGCAGACCTGGCATTCCCAGGGGAGCTAAGCCCACCCCCATAGACAGACAAGTCCGAGGGCCAGGTGAGAGCCTGAGAGGAAGAACTGTGATTCGTAAGAATTCGTAAAATGTGCCTGGATAGACGAAATGAAGAAACTTTCTATGTGGTGGATAAATGCTTATGTGGAAAAAAGCATCTTTCAGAACGATCGATGTGAACTAATTATTCTGTTTTACTGAACAAGAGAGAACACAGTGTTTCACCAATTTCCCTTTTGAAATGGGGAAAAACACACAGCAACACAGGAAACAGTGAAGCCTGTGCACACTTGAAGTGGGCACCGACTGAGGGGTGCTGACCTCGCCTACAGATAACTTCCGCTTTTTGAACGGGGGAATACAAAGCTAAGCTGGTGTCTTGTCGCAGATCTTAATAACCCTTCCTACATATGGAAATGGAGGGGGGTGGAGCAGGGGGTTTTAGGCGGCTGGTACATCTGGCGCGGTACAGGCTTTCTAAGAAGGCAACGTTTGAAAACTTCTTTCTCCAAATAATTGACATTGCAGCGCTGCTGCATTAAAGTGATGGCAGCACCAAAGAAAGCGTGGCCAGGCTCAACGAATAGGGTGCCGCGAATAGGGACTGGTAGTCCCCGGGGGGGCCGTTGAGGGTTTAGAGAGAGCCATCAAAGTGATAAACAAATAATCTGATAGGCTGGCAGCCGTAGAACAGGAGAAAATAGTGAACAGAGCGAGGCGGGCAGCCTGCATGTGCATGCGCAGCTTGCAGCTTCAGCTAACCTGGCTGATAGGACAAACACGTCCAGCAGAGGTTGATCCCAAAAGATGTGTCTTCCTGCAGACAATAGTGAAGTCCATAAAACCAAGAGCTGAGTGTAAAATATTCTAGAGGTCGCGAGAACCAAATGTCAACTGGAGAATAGCAGCACATGCAGGCCTTAAATGCTCTCAGATAAGGGGGTGGGGGCTTACCTGGCATTGGCATTGGTCTAGCCAGACACCAGATGTACTCATTACATCAGAAGAAGAATGGCGGCTACGCTAATATTAGTCTCTCTGTTTATCCCGAGGTTTACCGTAATCACCTGGATCCAGGCCGTATCCAGGTCAGATGGAGAACCTGCGCCTAGACATGACCACAACGCAGCTTGAAGCCAGCAGAGACTTTGTCAACTATCATTACACAATAGCCAGTGGCACAGATCCCCAAAAAATCTCCCCATACCGGCGTGATGAATACGACCTTCAACTAGATAGAACTGGATTAAATATTTTGACTGTTGCGATCCCAAATCGGACTTATGACCTGTAACTCTGCCTGAATCAATCAAGCACTGTTCGCTTTTGGCCAGAGGAGAACTGGCCCGCTGACTGAGCCTGGTTTCTCCCAAAGTTTTTTTTCTCCATTTTTGTCACCTGTTGGTCACCTGATGTCACCTGTTGGAGTTTGGGTTCCTTGCCGTTGTCGCCTTTGGCTTGCTTAGTTGGGGACACATGACTCGATATTCAACATATCGATCAAGATATTGATCTGCCTGCATTGACACCATTGTATGTGAACTGAACTGAGCTGGACGATTACATTAATGTTTTCTCCAGTGCTGATAAATTAACTAGATTAATAACTATTGATTTTTACAACGGAATGAATCAATACTGAATTTATTTAAGCTAGACAATGACACCATTTTCTTTAAGAGCTGCCGTGCAGCCAAAAATGATTTGCCAATTATTACTGTAAAGCTGCCTTGACACAATTTGCATTGTAAAAAGCACTATATTAATAAAGGTGACTTGACTTGACTTGGTGCAATTGGATGCTTCTGCAGAGGTCAGGTACAGATGCCCATAGGTGGATCTCAAACAGGAGATGATGAACGAAAACCATGAGTTTCTTTTGCATGTTTTCAATAACAGGCTAAATTAAAGTTACACCAGTGTTTTTAAAGATTTCTCAATCCCATGATATTGATTGTGGTAAATCGGTTATTTCCTTGTCCAAGCAAAAGAGTTGCTTGTCTGAAAAAAAAAAAATTTTTTTGTGGTGTAAATATAATTTATTCTGAAGCAATATTCTCAACAGCGTTCCATCAGCTTTTACATTTAAATCTGCATATTTGTGATATACTCCAAGGGCATTTTTTTACTTTTAGAACATTTTTTCCCTTATCTTATTAAATGTGTGCTCCATCTTTTATTTCAAATTTGACATTTGATCAATAAATTTAATAAGAAAAATAAGGCAGGGAAGTTACCAATCAAATTAAATAATTTACACTGAAAATTACAACTGCATTTAAATAATGTTGAGATTCTTTAAAAAAAAAATTAATATACAAATAAGAAATGTGGTGAAAATTATACTTTTAAACATGAAACTGAACTGCGAGTAGGTGGTGGCAAGTTACTTATTAGTCTTATTAGTCATTCATTCAAACGATTCGTTCAAATGGCTGATTCATCCATAAATGACGCAGGTGTTTAATATGGGATCGAATTCTCGCCAAATATACTGCAGTCACGGATCAAAAAATAATATGCGTGATTTCAAAATGTAAAAACAAATGTAAAAATATATTGCGCAAAATGAAAAAAATTATGCAAAATGATCGGAATAGCAAACAACATCGTCACAGATCAAATTATAATAAGCTTGAATCAGAAAATTAAAAGCTCATTAAAAAAATAACGAGCATGAATCAAAACTATAAACACAACAAAAAAAAATTTATTGCACAAAACTTAAACTTATGTAATTTTTTCTTAAAAATTATTCTTTCTTGGTTTAATTACTCTGTATTTTGCTCTATTACATTTATCTGCTCATATTTTATTTTTTTGTACTTTTGTACTTTCTGCTCATATTTTATTTTTTTGTACCTCGCTCTTCTTTCCATGTTCTGCGCTTGTTTTTCCAAATCTTGCTGTTCGAGTTTCATGTTAATTTACTGCTGGCTTAAGCGTCACCATTGGTCCACTAGTTCAAGATTGACAGCTCCTCCTCTAGCCAGTCAATGGAAGAGGCGAGTTGACGTCACTCCAATACTCCATGGCTATTCCATACTGATGCTCACTCGTTCAGGGAAAGATAACTGTCGGCTGACAGTTTTCAAACTGGGGTTAAATCTTTCTGTGGCAGGCAGTGGCGGTTCTACACGGAGGCCTAGGGAGGCCCGTGCCTCTGTAGAAATGTCCCTGGCCACCCCTGTGGCCCCCCCTGTGCTGACCAAAAAATAAAAAAATGAATTATGACTTTATTATGATTTTACACGCGAGTGCCAAAAGCGGAACTAACGCGACGGAACGTTCTACACGGGTAAATTATAGCGGCGCCGGCCGCGTAAGTGACTCGTATCTCGTAAGTAACTGGTTGTTCCTGCACAATGTTGTGATGTTAATCACGTAACTTCATCTGTCTTGGCTGTTGCGTTGCGATAACATACATTTGAGTAAAGTAATCAACAGGTTATTATTGCCCGTGTTAAGTAGGGAGGGATGGTTAGGCAACGAAATGTAATGCATGTTTTTTTTCTTCCGATAGTTATCATGAAACGAGGAAGGGACGTAGCGTCCTTTTTTTGTTAACAAAAAAGTGAGAGAAACGAATCAAGGTATTGAGAGAGTTGAGGAGCAGAAAGAGGGAGAGCCAGAGGAATCAGTGGAGGCTGGAGAGAGTGAGGACTCTGACACAGAGAGGGAAATTCCAGACAGTGAGGAGGATGAGGAAGAGGGTGAGGAGCATGAAGAAGAGGGTGAGGAGCATGAAGAAGAGGGTGAGGAGGATGAAGAAGAGGGTGAGGAGGAAGAAAACATACAGGGACAGAGAGAGGAACAGCCAGAGGGACAGAAAGGGGATCCATGTGGATCAAGTACTGCACCATCAGGTTTGTGATGAAGAAGGTTATTACTATTTGCAAAGCAGTTCAATTATAATTTCATTGTAGGTCTACTGTATGTCCTTAAAATGGTGCTTTCTCCTGTAAATAATTTTGTCAATATGGATGTTTCTTTTTTTAAAGTAAATACTAGCCCTACATTTTGAAATACATGTAGTACATGCAGATATGCACTACCAATCAAAAGTTTGGAAACTGAACTATTTTGGTAGTTTTTGAAAGAAGTCTCCTCTGCTCACCAAGGCTGCATTTATGTTATTAAAAATACAAAAAAAAGCTCTAAAATTGTGAGATATTATTAAAATGTAAAATAACTGTTTTCTATGTGAATATATAGTAAAGTGTAATTTATATCCTGTGATCAAAGCTGAATTTATCATCATTACTCAAGTCTCCAGTGTCACATGATCCTTCACAAATCATTGATAATAATCATCAACATTAATGAACCTACCTTTTATGCACGTGCACTCACTCTTGTACAAATGTTGTACAATGTTGTAATAAATGTTTATATGATTGTAAAGTAAAGTAGTTTATAATCTTTAAATATAATTTGTTACCATTTTTAATGTGCCCCTCTGGTTAAACACTGGCCCCCCTTTGGCCCCCCTAGTAAAAATTGTCTAGAACCGCCACTGGTGGCAGGACAGTTATAACAGTATACTTTATGCAATACTTTATGTATACTTTAAATACTGTATGCATCTGTACTTTTACTCAAGCACTTGATTTGTGTACTTCGTCCACCACTGGAAGTGGGAAGTACGAATTTTCCGATAGCACGTGAAGTCAGGATCAGTCACCTTTAATGCACCAACTGGACCCGCACTGCGAGACGCAGCTGCCACTGTATGCACTGTATGCATAAATCACAACTTCACTTTTAAGTGTGCCTGGCTCGTCTGTTATGGCTATTACTGTTAGATATTTTTTTCATACTATAATAATAAAATATTGCTTGTTGCCTCTTCAATTCCTGTCGTTTGCACAAGAGAAGATAACAAATGAATTCTACCACGCTAATATATAGTAATTACTGTTAAAGATATGCCATCGCAGTTGTTTAGATCATTGCATAATGCTCGTAATAGCATAGCAACTGCATATTTTGTCCTGTAAACAGATTTGTAGCTTTTGTCTTCCATGTACAGTGTGTCATTGACAAGTGTGTTGGTTTTATAAATGTATAAATCAAGAACAATATTAATTTTGAATGCACTTTAAGTACAATATTTTGAATATTTTCACTTTTTGCCCTATTTTGATGAAAAGAGTATGTAACAAAGCCACAGCAGAACAGCGTCATATCTGAGCGAAACAGTTTCATTAATGAATTCCCGATTTGAACAAGAAGTTTGAATGAATGACCCACTCGTAAAGACAGTAACCTGCCGCCACCTACTGGCCGTTTTACTATCATCTATAACATGGATGGCAAATGTCGGTCCTGAGAGCAGAGTTTAGCTCAAACACACCTGAATCAGCCAATCAGTGTATTCAGGATTATTACTACAGACAGATGTTTTAATTTAATTGTTTTAATTTTTTATCGTGGTTGAGGTTAAACTCTGCAGGACATTGGCACTCCAGGACCAACGTGCCTATCCCTGATCTATAATTTTGTTTTTAAATCATTTTCATGTTGCTGTACTCAGAATTAAGGCTATATTTAAAACATTAATCTTATGCAATTATGTAGCTGTATAAATAAATCACTGCATATTAAATCCACCTGTTTTCTGTAACCATCTCTTCTGTAACATTATAAATTAGAATATTGTCAAATGTAGCGTAGTTAAAGGTCCAGTATGTAAAAATTTTGGCCACTAAACAACAACAATGGCATAGCTTGAATTATGGGAACTGTCGTCTTCAACTCCACCGCTGATTTAAATCAGTCAGAAGGGAATCATATATCATGTTCATGGATGAGGTAAAATAGTAGTTTTATAAATGTTATGCTTGATGACATGATTTTATTTCATTATAATGAATTAGACACAAGTAAAGCATGGTTAAACACTAAATTGGTTGTCATAGATGTTACTGCATTTGTCCAATTCATTGGTGTGATAACGCTGTGCAGTTTTACGTGTTCAAAACAATCATAGTAAAAGTACAGCTGAACACCCCCACATCATTTGCAAAACGACTGATTAATATTTATGTATTAGACTGTATTAATTTCCATTATCAGTTCAGGTGAAGTGTTTGGCAATGTCAACAAACTAATACAAAAAGCAAATGCAATAACACTGTTGTCACGATTACCACCCTGAACTGTTATTTCACCTTCGGACTCCATTTACCACAATTCACCACACAGGAAGTATCACACACTCACTCACACACGCACACTACATTTCCCAGAAGCCCCATACCTTCTCACTGATCACCTCAGCCAGCTGTAGCACATTACCTGGACTATTTAAGCACACTGCACAGACACATCAGGGCGAGGTCTTGATTTACTTCTGCACTTCCGAGCGTTTAGTCCTGTTTTGCCTGCCTGTTATTGACCCTGTTTGTTTACCCTTTTCTGATCATTCTCTGCCTGCCCTTGGATTTTTTGCTTAATTTTCTCTCATATATTTCTCTCATATATAAAATAGATATAAACTTGCAATTCTGACTTTTTTTTCTCAGAATTGCATGATATAAAGTCACAATTGCGAGTTATAAAGTCACAATTGCGAGATATAAAGCCACAATTGCGAGATATAAAGTCACAATTGCGAGATATAAACTCACAATTGCGAGATATAAAGTCACAATTGCGAGTTATAAAGTCACAATTGCGTGATATAAACTCATAACTGCGAGATATAAAAAAAAAAGTCAGAATTCTGACTTTTTTTTGCATCATACTGTAAAAGAACAGACAACGTTCTTGCATGGTCTTTTATCTCATGTCTACCTTTGTAATTTATTTACACAAGAAATGTGAAAAACATTTGTGTTTAAAAACAATTTTGGCATTTACTCAATTCTGTCTGTGAGAAAAGTCTGTGAAAAGGAGTCTGTGGGTTTTTGCATAAATGTCGTTTGCACATTCTGCATTTACAGAAATGTCTCTCTCCAATTCATTATCATTTTGAAAGGATGTATTCACTTTAAGAGGAGTTTAAGGAAATATCGAGGGGAAAACCAAAGGTGCTTTATAAAATCTGACTGAAAGATCAGACAACAGACTGTATAAATATTAACTTATCAGATCTAGCATGTGACTTTAAGGCATATATATCATGTTGACTGTTTCACTGTATATAGCAAGTAATATAGTTAGCCACCAAGGTTTGTAGCATTTCCACATTTCTTAATAATTTATCATTTCGGAATGAACATTGATTTTGATGTTTTCTCAAAGGCATATTATAAAACTGTCCTGATATCATTTTACAGAAAAAAAGCCTCATAAAAAGAATTAAAGTTTGAATAGAATTTTTTTTTTTATTTCTTAGGGAAAAAAGGCATTTTAATAAAAATTCCCCACTGAATAGAAGTATTTTAATATAATTTGTCCACCAAAGTAAAGTATTATAGTTCAACCTAACTGGTGGTGTGTCTGTAATGAGTTGCGATGAATCAAACGCAGTTTATTGACCAAAAAAAAAAAATTAACACCTAAACGTGAACTTGAGAACTTAACTTGAACATGGTTCGACAATAAACAGACGTACTTGCACAATGCTAACACTCACCGAACAGCAGTTACACAAAGATAGACAAGAGACAATGGAATACAAGGGCTATATATAAACAAAGACTAATCACTAATAAGAAACACCTGTGAAAAATAAGACAATGAACCAAAGAGAACTTGACACGTGAGACTAGGGAAGCACATGGCAAGATCACATGAGGGCAAGGGAATCACATGACAAACAGGCATGACAGTGAGAATTACAAAATAAAAGAAATGAAAACATAAACTTGAACCAAAAACACAACACAGACATATCCCTCCCTCTAAGGGGAATCTTTGGGAGTCTCTGGCATGGCTGCAATGACGTTTTGAGGTTCTCCCATGCCGGCCATGACAACTGTTAGCTCTGGCGTGGCAGCCAGGATGGCTAGAGGCTCGACACAGTGTCGAGGTCCCGAAGCGTAGATGTTTCGAAACACTGCTCCGAACTCTGATTCAAAACACCATGTCACGTGACTATGGCTAAACGAAGCTTCTGCGCGTTTCGACAAGGAGGCGTGCTTGTCTGCGTTTGATTGACAGGGGCGGGAACAAATCACACAATCGAACATCTGTCTCAACTCCCACAAAGTTTAAAAGAGGAGTTAATGCACCTTCACCTCGTGGGTTTTTGTGAGAGGAGAAAGATTTTGAGATAGCGTTTACGATATAGTGACATTTATATAAATAAACAAAAATGAGACCATTGTGGATTGATTTTGTTTCATTAATTTTCATTTTTCATGACCAAAATAACCTAGTTATTATTATTATTATTATTATATTATAGTTATATAGTGGATGTTAAAAACTCACCACATTAACAAAAACACAACATTTTTATTTTTTTAAATGGCTTGATTCAATTGACCACTAGTGTCACCGTGGAGACGGGTGTCGGTATAGTTTCGGCACATTTGCTTCAACTGTTTCACTGTAAAAGTGTTTTGCGTCTTGTTAATTTGTTTTCTAAAATGTAAATTTGTTTCGTCCTTGGTAAAAGTGTTTTCCCCATGTAATTGTGTTTTATGATAGGAAAAATGTTTTGCAAAATGTTAATTTGTCTCGAGCTTCGTAAAAGTGTTTCACAGTTTGTAATGTTGTTTTGCACTTCCCGGCCACCGTAGAATCTGCTCAATGACAAAGCATTACCATTTTGCAAGGGTGAGATGAGTTTAAGGAAATATCTGGGGAAAACCAAAGGTGCATTATAAAAAGGTGCAGACTGAAAGATCATATAACAGACT
Source organism: Zacco platypus (assembly GCA_038088235.1). Classification (NCBI taxonomy): domain Eukaryota; kingdom Metazoa; phylum Chordata; class Actinopteri; order Cypriniformes; family Xenocyprididae; genus Zacco; species Zacco platypus. The sequence continues at coordinate 22,762,434 of CM076073.1, forward strand.
GTATAAATATTGATCATCTTATCAGATCTAACATGTGACTTTAAGGCAAATATCTCAACTCCCACAGTAAACAGGGATCCGCTCAGTGACAAAGCATAGTCTGTATAGACTATGCTTTGTCACTAAGCGGATCCCTGTTTACTGTGGGAGTTGAGATATTTGCCTTGGCAAGAGTCCCCAGACAGTCACTTCCAGGCATTAAGTAACTCAAAAAATCCTTTAATTAATTAAAAAAAAATGCCCTTGAGGGCAACATCATCAAGGGTCGGTCATGGAGCCGGGGTGATAATGTCCTTTGAAGAGAAGTTGTTTTGCAATAAGGGCCAGTGATCAAGTTTGAACAAAAGAAAAAGGGGAAGGTTTTTATGACGCCTACTGCCTAGCGCATGAGAGCATTTTGATCACGTCCATTCGTTACAGATGGTACAATAGAAGGCCATCTGATGACTTGAGGTTCATCAATATTGGTCCCTCTGTGTGTCCACAGAGCTACCTACACACAAAAAACACCATCAGAGTAAAAGAAAGGACAATAAATGAATGCTGTAAATGTTAAATAAAGTAAAAAACAACAACAACAAACAAACAAACAAAAAAAACATTCCAAATATACCTGAATACAGAAAAAAAGATGGTGGTGGTTCTCACAAGGAATTCTGGTATGGGGAATAAATTAACACTCCATAAATGATTATAAATAAATGCCTAATAAATTATCATCCAATAAATGCATTGCCTTTTAAAAAGGCTGTATATGTAATGTTTAACCAATTCATTTTTTACTGTAATATTAATAAAACTGTTTTCTGTTAATATTGTGAACTATTTTGTATTATTACTATTGTTACAACCTGTTTTCTGCAAAATAGTATTTAAAGATTCTAGAATACTCTGAAGAATATATTTATTTAATTTCTTTTCAACTGGTCATTAAATAAATATCATTAATCAGTCATTGTTATTTGTTCAAATAAATTCTAATTTCTAGGGGAAAATTCCTGAGAAACTTGTTCAGGAATTTTCTATAACAATAGGAAGTGTTTGCACAAGATCACATTTTTTTTATACTGATTTACATCAGTGAACAAGGGACAACAAACTGTATAAATTCAAATATGTTTAAGGGAACACTGGAAGAGCAATCAGAAAATCTTTTCTGACAAACAATCAGACAACAGGGTGTATAAATATGAATCAACTTATCAGAGGCAACATATACACATTTGACAGCAACAGCAGAACCATGTTCTCGAACAGTGTCCTTCTGCTTACTTGTGAGTAGTAATTTGTATTTCTTTCATCTAAATTGCAAAATCAGATGCACAGCCAGCAGTAATATATAGCTGCACTTTTAGACATTTCAACAGCTCTGTTCTGAGTTAAATTTAGGAAGGAGAATAGTGTGAATGGCTTTAAGATTTGCATGGCACAGATATTTTAATCATTTATCTTATGTTGTTGTCTTACAGTGGTGCTTATAAACTCCAGATTGCTGATATCTGCAGGTATTTCATTTAACAATGATCCACATCAACAATCATCAGCTAAACAAAGATTATATGACTTAATTGTAAAGTCCGTATTTGTTGTTTGTGTGTTGGGTTGGTGGCAATATGTCACTGTACTGTGTTGTGTGTCTTTAAACTTCAGATACTACATTAGGAAAATACAAAATAATTATTATTTTTTTCTCCTTGTATATACTTTGTCAAACACCTTGTGACAAATGACAAATAATACATTAAAGGGGGGGCTCTTTAATTTTCCAGAGACAGTAGTTACGTGTGATGGGTTTGTCCAGCGTCTCAGTTGTGGTAAGATGTTGTAATGTTACAATCAACTAAGTTATTTATTATATATACTATTTTTGCTATTGTTTTAACAATGTAATGATGCTTTTCTTCTATTCAGACTCTGGTGTGATCAGTGTACGATCAGCAACCTTTGGTCGTACAAGCAGCAACATTTGTAGCGTTGGACGACCACAAGAACAAACCTCTAATACTCAGTGTTCGATGAATGTTCCTGCGGTCTCTAAACAGTAATGAGCTTTTTCATTGTCTTTTTGCTTGTGACTCCAGACAGAAGAATAGAATTAGAGTCTCTTTTTTACTCTGTGATATTGACTTGCTGGCTGAAATTTGTTAGAGATATTGACTTATTTATTATTCTTCAACAGGTGTGATGGACTGAGACAGTGTGAGCTAAACACTCAAGGATTTGCAGCACAAGATCCATGCTATGGAACCTACAAATACTACACTACTAACTACATTTGCATCCAAGCAGGTTTGATTTTTTTTGTTTCTCTCTTCCAGTTCCTGTTTATTATCATTTACATCTCTGTGCAAGCCTGTAATCATCTTCTGTCCTCTAACTTCTTCCAGAAACAAGTGTGACTTGTCATGGCGGATACAGTTACTTGAAATGTGGTGTGGTATTTTTCCTTTTCCACAACTCTTATTTTGTTTCTAGAAATCAGATCACATGGATTAATTTAAGAAATCCTGTTATTTCTCTCTTCATTAAGAAAACGGTAAGATTCAGATAAATACTGCAAACTATGGGCGTACAGATAAAGTCACCTGCTCGGAAAGACGTCCATCCAGTGAGCTCCAAAACACCAACTGCTATTCTCAGAATGCACTGGCTCCTGTGTCAAAAAGGTGTAGATGACTCAAACTGCTTTAAAATTTGGTCATTTGTAGGTACATTTATATTCTTGATCTTCTTCAAATACCATCCCAGCTTTTTCAGAACATTCTGGCAAGGTTCTGTCAAAGTAACGAACAAACATTCTTTCTTAAAGGTCCAGTGTGTAAAATTTAGGAAGATCTATTGACATAAATGCAATATAATATACATAACTATGTTTTCAGTTGTGTATTAAGACCATTCATAATGAACCGTTATGTTTTTATTACCTTAAAATGAGCCAATTCTATCTACATACACATACAATCCCCTTAAATTGAATTTGCCTTTTTGCGGCACCATGCTTGCTGTACATGCACCATGTACAGTAGCTCTAAACTGACAAATTTCTCTATAGAACTTGTTTGCTTGATGGCTACTCCCTGCTGTCTCAGACAATGACATCTTTGTCCTGTGTCAGCCACCATAGCTTCTTCGAAAGGGAGGGTGAGTGGTGGCCTGAGCTGTTGGTTGCAATTCACAACCTCATCACTAGATGTCACTAAAATTTACACACTGCACATTCAAACGTTAATAAAATGTTCATTGAAAGTGGTCTTTACCCTATATTAAAGGAATGCTGGGAAAGCGTATTTGATTATTTTTCTAAAGTGTTCAAAGAAAAAAAACATTCTATTCTTGGCATATCTAGTAATTTAGAAATGTTTGATATACATGAAAGAAAAGCTTTATTATTTGGTATGATAATTCCCAAGAGGCTGATTTTTTACGAATGTGGAAAACTGATTCTTTGACTAAGTCTGAAACATTCAAAAGTAATATTCCAATAATGTTTTCTCTAACGTTTGCATAACAATATTTAAAAAAAAAAAAACATTCAAAGAAAAAAAAAAAAAAAAAGTTTTCATAAATGTTCTTCAAACATATTTTGTTAGCTGGGACAAATATACAATGTCTACTGAAATCCTCTTTTTTGACAAATAAAGCTGCAATGGCCTGGAAACCTGTGAGGTTTTTGCGACGGACACAGTCTTTACTGATCCTTGCTTTGGCACGTACAAGTACCTGGCAATCTCCTATTTTTGCCTCCCACCTGGAATTCGTGAGTATTTATTATCTCGTTTGCTCTTGTTTTATCCCGTTTGAACAAAATGTAATGTTTTTGGATTCTTAATTGCTTGTTAATTGAGATTAAATTAAAATGTATTTAAATTTATATTAAATTCAATTAACTGAAGATTATGATGGTTTTTGGCCCACGTAAGTAGGATTTAAGTACATTTTATATGTATTTTCATAATTTCTTCTGTTGTCTTAGAAATATGGTTAAAGTGTAATGATTTAGAATGTAAATTAAAACTGTTCATTTTACATTATTATAAAGTGCTTTTTCTACATACTTAGGCCTTATGTGTGTTTTTTTTTGTTTTTGTTTTTTAAAAACCAGTCATGAAGGTGTACTCTCTTTAAGTACACTTAAATGGACTTTTATTCATTATTACATTATCTGCAAGTACAGTTTTTTCACAAGGCAAAGCACAGTCTCCATTTGCTATGCTTTTAAAAGGCGTGATCACAGTACACATAGCACACACAATACTCACAATACTAAAACTGTTTTACCTTTATTTTACATTTAGCCTTCTTTAATTGCTTTACAACTTTACAACTCTCCTTTTTTGTAGGTTCAAGTATGGTCTGTGAACAGGAGGATAATGTCCTGAACTGTGGTGTGTATTCTGTTGTTATTTTTTTTGACTGTTGCTTATTTTTAATGTTTTAGCTGATAATCCAGACTTCAATACTAAATGGTGAAAGTTATAGTATATAATGACCGTTTTTTCATCCAAGAGATTGTTTAACGTTGAACTGTTGTTTTCAGAGAATGGAACTGCCATACACATTCACAGCGCTAACTATGGGCGAACTGATAGCAGCACGTGTTCGACTGGACGACCTGTTTCTCAGCTTGTCAAAACTGACTGCTATGCCTCAAATTCACAGCAAATAGTCACTAATGGGTCAGTTTACATGCACAATGTACAAATTTCCACATGTAATCCAGTCTTTGCGCTGATAAAACAAATAAACATTCTAAACCATGCTGACCAGGCTTGGAGACCACATGAGACTAGCCTAGGCCAGTTTTAAGAATGATGCTTTTGTTTCATTAATTGATATTTTTATGATGTAGATGTGAAGGAAAAAACAGATGCTCCATATTAGCCTCCAACAGTGTCTTCTCTGACCCATGTTTTGGCACATTCAAATACCTGTACATCTCATACTCCTGCGTATCTAAGTGTAAGTGCTACTGTACAGAGCAATTAATTTCCATACTTGAGCTTCTAATCTGTTGATTAGTTTTGAATTGGTTTTACTCTTGGTGAACTCACTCATCAGGCTATACCAGAGTATTACTGTTGATATTTTTTCCTGTCTTGCAGAATACGGTTGCTGATCTTGTGGATTTGGGCTCTTCAGTTCTCTTTAAACATCTCTTCCACTTTTTCTGCACGGAAACTATCAAATCAATTTCTTTCTCAAAGAATCTGTAATATTATGATGTCTTGGGAAATAAAATCATCTTTTCTAATGTAAAGATATGGTAGAAATAGAACAGTAGAATACTATGCTATTCTAAATTCAGCCTTTATGTGGGAGTTAAATTTGTGGCTGATCCTTTTGAGTAAATTTTTTTTTTTTTTTCAGACGATTAATATTTCTGTGGTACTTGGTATACACTATGCTGTGAATTTCCTTACAATAAATGCTATGAGAATGAGGTGTGTACATCCCTGTTCTTAAAGTTGAAAATGAATGGCATGAAAAGGAAGTTGCCAATCTCACGGCCAATTCGTTGTACGTATTTTACAAGGTGGCTAATTCGTACAACCTCGCCCGTATGAATTCATACGGTTTGTTTAAACCTCAGTGACAGGTAGGTTTAGGGGCGGGGGTAAGGGGTAGGTCATTCGTACGAATTCATGCGAATTTGGTAACTAATTAAATACGTACGATTTAGCAAAAAAGCATACTAATTCGTACGAGTGAGGTCGTATGAATTCATACGAATTAGATCGTAAAATATGTACGAATTGCTGTGAGATCGGGTTGCATATATCCAAGAAACGCAGTAAATGATGAAATGGTTTCTCAATAAGGAGAACATGTAGGATGGCACTTGATTTTACCCATCAGGAATTGATTGTATCATTTTGGTTTGTTATTTCTGCGATTCCATGTGTGTCACTGGTTGTCTCACACTCATGGCAGTAAACACATCATCAGAGAAGAGAGAAAAGGGAGAGAAAGTTATTTTTATTAAAGATGACGAGGGCATAAATTTACAATAAAAATAAAATGATGAGTGCGGATAAATAATTTCTAATAAATTCTGTAACAGTCCATAAAAATATAGGAATTGCCCATTTGGATTTCACAGTGACTTTCAAGCATATTGTAAACACCAGGGGCCATGATATCACAAAACATTTTACCAATAAGAGTTCTCCTAAATAGGAGCTTACTAACATGCTTGTCAACATGCTTACTAACTATGCCCACAGTGATTGGCTGATAGGGGAGGGGTCTCTGTCAGTGATTTATTCATAGAAATATTGTTGAACGAGGGATCATGTTGCCATATTCAAATAAATATGTTAAGTGTCACTAATTAAACAAATTGTCAACTTCTTACATGTCTGCATCTCGAGAGATTGCAGAATTCAAGCAACAAATTATGTTTTATAAACAAAGTTATTGTCTACCTCATTTTAGCAACCATTTTAGTATATCTTCTCAAGGAACAATACTATAGAATTGAAACTTGGATATATTTTAGAGTAGTCAATGTGCTGCTTGTATAGCAGTATAGATACACTGTCCTCTGAAAATAGCATTCACCCATTAGTCAAAATACCTGACAACAAAAGTGGGTACTCCCTAATTGATAACAGCACGTAACTGTACTTCGTTTAAGCCCCATGTCCTATTCATCATGTTAATGTTTTTGTCTGTTTGATAGGACCATACAATTTTTTGTATCTCGTATTAAAATTTGGTACTTTGAGTACAATTCTCTCATACTGACCACTAGATGTTCAAAATGGCACCTCATGGCAAAGAACTCTCTGAGGTTTTTAAAATTAGAATTGTTGCTCTCCACATAGATGGCCTAGGCTGTAAGAAGATCAGTAACACCCTGAAACAGAGTTACAGTACAGTGGCCAGGGTCATACAGAGGTTTTCCAAGACAGGTTCCACTCGGAACAGGCCTCACAAGGGTCGATCAAACAAGTTGAATCTTTATGCTGTGTGTCAGGTGCAAAAGCTGGCTTCAAAAAACAGATGCATGAGTACTGCCAGCATTACTTTAGAAGTTGCAGAAGTGGAAGGTCAGCTTGTCAGTGCTCAGACTATAAGCTGTGGTCTGATGAGATTACAATAAACTTGTTTGGCTCAGATGGTGTCCAGCATGTGTGGCGACGCCCTGGTGAGGATTACCAAGAAATTTGTGTCTTGCCTAGGAGTCAAACATGGTGGTGGTAGCACCATGGTCTGGGGATGCATGAGTGCTGCTGGTACTGGGGAGCTGCGCTTCATTTCATGGATTCCAACATGTACTATGACATTCTGAAGCACAACATGATGCCCTCTCTTCAGAAACTGGGCAGAATGGCAGTTTTCCAACATGAAAAAGACCCCAAACAAACCACCAAGATAACAACTGCCTTGCTGAGGAAGCTGAAGGTGATAGAGTGGCCAAGTATGTCTCCAAACCTGAACCCTACTGAGCACCTGTGGGGCATCCTCAAGAGGAAGGTGGAGAAGCGCCATGTGTTTAACATCCAGCAGCTCCGTAATGCCATTATGGAGGAGTGGAAGAGGATCCCAGTGTAGGAAATGAGGACGAACCAGACAACTAAATCTTCCAAATGATTCATTCAAACATAACTCCATATAAAACTCATCCCAACCCAAACCATCACGCAGGACCCAAGATCAGAGAAAGGTATTCGTGGCTCCATTCCATCTGAGAGTACCCCCAGCTAAGTACAGTCGTGGCCAAAAGTTTTGAGAATTACATAAATATTGGAAATTGGAAAAGTTGCTGCTTAAGTTTTTATAATAGCAATTTGCATATACTCCAGAATGTTATGAAGAGTGATCAGATGAATTGCATAGTCCTTCTTTGCCATGAAAATTAACTTAATCCCAAAAAAACCTTTCCACTGCATTTCATTGCTGTCATTAAAGGACCTGCTGAGATCATTTCAGTAATCGTCTTGTTAACTCAGGTGAGAATGTTGATGAGCACAAGGCTGGAGATCATTATGTCAGGCTGATTGGGTTAGAATGGCAGACTTGACATGTTAAAAGGAGGGTGATGCTTGAAATCATTGTTCTTCCATTGTTAATCATGGTGACCTGCAAAGAAACGCGTGCAGCCATCATTGCGTTGCATAAAAATGGCTTCACAGGCAAGGATATTGTGGCTACTAAGATTGCACCTAAATCAACAATTTATAGGATCATCAGCAACTTCAAGGAAAGAGGTTCAATTCTTGTAAAGAAGGCTTCAGGGCATTCCAAGTCCAGCAAGTGCCAAGATCGTCTCCTAAAGAGGATTCAGCTGCGGGATCGGAGTGCCACCAGTGCAGAGCTTGCTCAGGAATGGCAGCAGGCAGGTGTGAGCGCATCTGCACGCACAGTGAGGCGAAGACTTTTGGAAGATGGCCTGGTGTCAAGAAGGGCAGCAAAGAAGCCACTTCTCTCCAAAAAAAACATCAGGGACAGATTGATCTTCTGCAGAAAGTATTGTGAATGGACTGCTGAGGACTGGGGCAAAGTCATATTCTCCGATGAAGCCCCTTTCCGATTGTTTGGGGAATCTGGAAAAAGGCTTGTCAGGAGAAGAAAAGGTGAGCGCCACCATCAGTCCTGTGTCATGCCAACAGTAAAGCATCCTGAGACCATTCATGTGTGGGGTTGATAACTAAGTGGCTCGGGGACCAGAACGTTGAAATTTTGGGTCCATGGCCTGGAAACTCCCCAGATCTTAATCCCATTGAGAACTTTTAGTCAATCCTCAAGAGGCGGGTGGACAAACAAAAACCCACTAATTCTGACAAACTCCAAGAAGTGATTATGAAAGAATGGGTTGCTATCAGTCAGGATTTGGCCCAGAAGTTGATTGAGAGCATGCCCAGTCGAATTGCAGAGGTCCTGAAAAAGAAGTCAAGTCAAAGTCAAAGTCAAAGTCAACTTTATTGTCAATTCTGCCATACATACAGTACATACATACGGAGAATTGAAATTGCGTTACTCTCAAACCCTAGATGTATACATGTAACATGGTAACAATTAACAATCACAACAGCAACTAAAGAATAAGAAAATAAGAATATAAAAATAAATAATAAAGTGACTAGTGAAGATAACAGTGCAGAACAGTAATAGTGCAAAACAGTAAGAGCGCAGTAATAGTGCAAATTATAAGAGTCTGAGTATGCAGGGACCAATATTCAGAGAGACAATGTATCTGAGGTAGATGAATAAATAATTGAACCGTATGGGGAGGGGAGGGGAGGGGAGGGGAGGGGAGGGGAGGGGAGGGGAGGGGAGGGGAGGGGGGAGAGGAGAGGAGGGCTCAGAGGTCAGGTGCGTGGGGCAGAAGAGGGGAGGGGGGGCAGAGTCGGGAGGGAGTTCAGCGCCCTGACAGCTTGGTGAATGAAGCTGTCCTTCAGTCTGCTGGTCCTTGCCTGGAGACTGCGTAGTCTCCTCCCTGATGGCAGCAGACTGAAGAGGCTGTGTGATGGGTGGGTGGGGTCACCTGCAATGTTGAGGGCTTTGCGGGTGAGGCGAGTGCTGTAGATGTCCTGGAGGGAGGGGAGAGAGACACCAACGATCTTCTCAGCCGCTCTCACTATGCGCTGAAGTGTCTTTCGGCAGGACGCGTTGCAGGCGCCATACCACACAGTGATGCAGCTGGTCAGGATGCTCTCGATGGTGCCTCTGTAGAAGGTGCACATGATGGGGGCTGGGGCTCTGGCTCTTCTCAGTTTGCGGAGAAAGTAGAGCCGCTGGTGTGCTTTCTTGGTCAGTGCTGTGGTGTTGGCGGTCCAGGAGAGGTCTTCAGTGATATGAACACCCAGGAATTTGGTGCTCCTCACTCTTTCCACGGTCACACCGTTGATGGTCAGAGGAGCATGCTGAGTATTTGTTCTCCTAAAGTCAACAACAATCTCTTTCGTCTTCTCCACATTCAGAGAGAGATTGTTGTCACCGCACCACCTGACCAGGCAGTTCACCTCACTCCTGAAGTTAGTCTCATCTCCGTTGCTAATGAGACCAACTACAGTCGTGTCATCCGCAAATTTTATGAAGAGGTTGTTGTGAGTTGGTGTGCAATCATGGGTCAGCAGAGTGAAGAGGAGGGGACTCAGCACACATCCTTGGGGGGCACCGGTGTTCAGAATGATGGTGTTGGATGTGTTGTTGCCGACCCGAACTGCCTGAGGTCTTCCCGTCAGGAAGTCCAGCAGCCAGTTGCACAGCGATGTGTTGAGTCCCAGCTGAGACAGTTTTTGAGTGAGCTGTTGAGGGATGATTGTGTTGAATGCTGAACTAAAGTCTATGAACAGCATTCTGACATAAGTGTCTTTTTTGTCCAGATGAGTGAGTGCTGAGTGGACGGCAGTGGCGATAGCGTCATCGGTCGAGCGGTTTGTCCGATATGCAAACTGGTAGGGATCCAGGGAGGGGGGGAGGACAGACTTAATGTGGTGCATGACTAGCCTCTCAAAGCACTTCATAAGGATAGGAGTAAGTGCCACTGGGCGGTAGTCGTTGAGGCAGGTCGGAGATGATTTCTTCAGGACTGGAATAATGGTGGTTGCTTTGAAGCATGTGGGGACAACGGCTTGACTCAGCGAGATGTTGAAGATGTCTGTAAAGACATCAGTGAGTTCCGCTGCACAGTCTCTCAATACACGTCCAGGAATGTTGTCCGGACCTGGAGCTTTGCGTGCATTGACCCTGCAGAGGGATCTTCTCACGTTGTCCGTGGACAGTGTCAACACCTGGTCGTCGGTTGGAGGTGGAGTCTTCTGCGCAGTGGTGCTGTTGTGCGCCTCAAAGCGAGCGAAGAAGGTGTTCAGCTCATTTAGCAGGGGGGTGGTGCTGTCACAGGTCCGTGCAGGGGGTTTGTAGTCCGTGAGGGTCTGAATCCCCTGCCACAGGCTCCTGGAGTCTCTGCTGTCGCTGAAACGATGGGCTATCCTCCTGGAGTACTGTCTTTTAGCCTTCCTGATGCCGCGTGACAGGTTGGCCCTAGCTGTCCTCAGGCTCATCTCATCTCCAGCTCTGAAGGCAGTGTTGCGCATCTTCAGAAGTCTGTAGACTTCTCCTGTCAGCCACGGTTTTTGGTTGGGCCAGACGGTGATGGTCTTTGTGACTGTTACATCCTCAATACACTTGGTAATATAGGAAGTAACAGTCTCTGAGTACTCCTGGAGGTCTGTGGTGTTGTGGTATGTTGCAGCCTGTTTAAACATGTCCCAGTCAGTGGTGTCAAAACAGTCTTGAAGTGCCTCTGATGACCCTTCAGGCCAAACTTGTATTTGTTTCTGGACCGGTTTGGTGACTTTTACAAGTGGTCTGTATGCTGGCATTAGCATAACAGTGATGTGATCTGAAGCACCAAGGTGGGGGAGGGGAAGGGCTTTGTACGCTCCTCTCTGTGTGGTGTAAACAAAGTCCAGGGTGTTGTTTCCACGTGTTGGGAAGTCTATGTGTTGGTGTATTTTAGGAAACACACTCTTAAAGTCTGCATGATTGAAATCCCCAGCCAAGATGAGAAAAGCATCTGGATGGGCTGTCTGCTGCTCACTGATGTGCTGATAAAGTTTATTCAGTGCCTCACTCCTGTTGTTGTTGTTGGAGCTGGGGGGGATGTATACAGCAACAAGTAAAATAGCTGTATATTCCCGCGGTAGATAAAACGGCCGACACTTAATAATCATAAACTCCAGCAGGGGTGAGCAGTGTTTGCAGACCACAACAGTGTCGCGACACCACGCATCATTCGTGTAAACACAAAGTCCGCCGCCACGGGTCTTACCTCCCTCGACGAGCACTCTGTCCGCTCGATGGCATGTTCGCCGGTCGAGCTGAATGGCGCGGTCCGGAACGCTGTTGTTGAGCCATGTTTCAGTAAACACAAAAACACAACAGTCTCTTACAGTCCTCTGAGTAGAGCATAGAAGTCGAAGATCGTCCAGTTTGTTATCCAGCGAGCGTACGTTAGCCAGAACGATGGTGGGAATAGCTGGCTTGTGTGGATTAGCTGCTAGCCTGGCCCGGATACCTCCGCGCTTCCCCCTCTTCTGTCTCCTCTCACACCGCTTGTGGCGCCTCCACTGTGGGCGAGGTGCAGTAGTGGGGGTCGGTGATGGAATAGGCCTCCGGAGAAGACCATGGTCCCGCAGCTCTTGTACGAGCGCCGAGCTTGGGTAAAAGACTGTAGTCTTTCCGACCTCGAGCAGAAACTCACGTCTGTAGCTGAGTTTGTAGACGAGTGGACGCGACAAGGACGTACAAAAACACTGTGTTTCACACGACAAAAAACACGAAAACACCGATCTGTCGGGAGAGAGAGAAGCCGCTGCGTGTGCACGCGCCGCCATCTTGCTTGCAAAGATACCGGCCAACACAAGAACGGCCAACACTGCAAATACTGACTCTTTGCATAAATGCCATGTAATTGTTGATAAAAGCCTTTGAAACGTATGAAGTGCTTGTAATTATATTTCAGTACATTACAGAAATAACTGAAACAAAGATCTAAAAGTAGTTTAGCAGCAAACTTTGTGAAAACTAATATTTATGTAATTCTCAAAACTTTTGGTCACGACTGTACTTTTATGGCCTAGCTGAGGTGTCAAACTTAAGCAATTTGGAAAAAACCAAATGGTTTAAAAGACAATGCAACTTGAGCCACAAGAAGATAACACCAGAGTGTCTGATCCTCAAAGACAGAGAGATAAAACAGGCCACCTTCTCCTGCTTGACCTCTGAGTGACACAGAATCAAAATCCACAGAAAACCCCACAGAGACTCTTTTATATATGAACCGCATTAAATGGTTCCAAAACAATTCTAAACTGACTTGTAATCAAACATGTGGCCTGTTATGCGCAGATCACTCATAATTCATGTAATTGTTATAACTTTTGAATGGTTGATCGAAAGTGTGCCTTGTTTAGAATGATTATGACATTCCATTCATAACTCAAAGTGTGGCTTGAATGAAATCTGTGTAAAATGTATTATATTATTTTTAGGGAAATCATCCCCAAACTATGGTCTCTGTACTCTCTGAAAGCTAAGAGATTAGGTAACATTTAATTTATGACCAGGTGTGGAGAAAGGCCACATCTGGATCAAAAGATTGGTCAGAACTCCTCACACACCTCAGTTTAAATGGTCAGTACACTAGAATTAGAATTTAGAAGTTGTTTTTCAGACTCAGAAGACTAACAAGAAACAAAGAATGAACGACTCAGATTAAGTTAAGACCAGACGATGAAGACCAGACGATGAAGACCAGACGATGAAGAGCAGCCAAGCAGTTTCATTCAGGCCATCCAACTTACTCTTGTCTCACTCGCTTTCCTTTCTTTCACTCTAATTTTCTTTCTTGCCGTTGAGAGTCTCATGTTCTAATTTGAAATTGCACTTCAGCCACGAGGGAACCTCCATTCATCTGCCAGCACAACAGAACAGTGATTGGCCTTCTTACCACATCAATCCGGACCGAAAATACCTTCAGCACATCAACAAACCTGGGAAACCCCTTTCTCCAAGCCAAGGACACCGACAAGGAATCCCCATTTAAAGACACAGACGACAAGCGCAAGTACCTCTGGTTTCTATAGCTGAACTGGTGCATTTATATAAAATCTAATAACTTTTGTGAGATACTGTATATACACACATAGACATATACACATATAGAGCGAGAGAGGCACAAGAAGAGGCCAGGTGGCACAGAAGAGAAGAAAACTATCACCTTCATCAAGGAGGGAGCCAGGCCCTTCGCAACCTGTGAAATGAGAGTCGACGTCGGAAGGAGGCTATATATATATATATATATATATATATATATATATATATATACACACACAAACACACACACACACACACACACACACACACACACACAGGTGCTGGTCATATAATTAGAATATAATCAAAAAGTTGATTTATTTCACTAATTCCATTCAAAAAGTGAACCTTGTATATTATATTCATTCATTACACACAAACTGATGTATTTCAAATGTTTATTTCTTTTAATTTTGATGATTATAACTGACAGCTAAGGAAAATCCCAAATTCAGTATCTCAGAAAATTAGAATATTGTGAAAAGGTTCAATATTGAAGACACCTGGTGCCACACTCTAATCAGCTAATTAACTCAAAACACCTGCAAAGGCCTTTAAATGGTCTCTCAGTCTAGTTCTGTAAGCTACACAATCATGGGGAAGACTGCTGACTTGTCAGTTGTCCAAAAGACGACCATTGACACCTTGCACAAGGAGGGCAAGACACAAAAGGTCATTGCAAAAGAGGCTGGCTGTTCACAGATCTCTGTGTACAAGCACATTAATAGAGAGGCAAAGGGAAGGAAAAGATGTGGTAGAAAAAGTGTACAAACAATAGGGAAAACCACTCCCTGGAGAGGATTGTGAAACAAAACCCATTCAAAAAATGTGGGGAAGATTCACAAAGAGTGGACTGCAGCTGGAGTCAGTGCTTCAAGAACCACTGTGCACAGACGTATGCAAGACATGGGTTTCAGCTGTCGCATTCCTTGTATCAAGCCACTCTTGAACAACAGACAGCGTCAGAAGCGTCTCGCCTGGGCTAAAGACAAAAAAAACTGGACTGCTGCTGAGTGGTCCAAAGTTATGTTTCTCTGATGAAAGTAAATTTTTCATTTCCTCTGGAAATCAGGGTCCCAGAGTCTGGAGGAAAAGAGGAGAGGCACACAATCCACGTTACTTGAGGTCCAGTGTAAAGTTTCCACAGTCAGTGATGGTTTGGGGTGCCATGTCATTTGCTGGTGTTGGTCCACTGTGTTTTCTGAGGTTCAAGGTCAACGCAGCCGTATACCAGGAAGTTTTAGAGCACTTCATGCTTCCTGCTGCTGACCAACTTTATGGAGATGCAGATTTCATTTTCCATAAAGTTGACAGGACTTGGCACCTGCACACAGTGCCAAAGCAACCAGTATCTGGTTTAAGGACCCAGTTCTTAATTGTAGAACTTGGTCCCAGTTCTTAAAAGTTCTTAACAGTATCCCTGTTCTTAATTGGCCAGCAAACTCGCCTGACCTTAACCCCATAGAAAATCTATGAGGTATTGTGAAGAGGAAGATGCGATATGCCAGAAGCAAGGGCTACTTTTCTTCAGCTGGAACTGGGGCTTTAGTGAAAGGAGGGAATCATGTACTCCATGTAATAGTCATGTACTCCACAGCTCCATGTACTAGTCAATTTTGGCACTTGACCTTCTGCCATCAGCTAGAAAGCTGTAAAAGAAGAGAACTTTCATACTTTCATCTTACAGTATGACTGATCTAAAACACTCATTTATATATATATAAAGGATTATTAGGAACACCTGTTCAATTTCTCATTAATGCAATTATCTAATCAACCAATCACATGGCAGTTGCTTCAATGCATTTAGGGGTGTGGTCCTGGTCAAGACAATCTCCTGAACTCCAAACTGAATGTCAGAATGGGAAAGAAATGTGATTTAAGCAATTTTGAGTGTGGCATGGTTGTTGGTGCCAGACGGGCTGGTCTGAGTATTTCACAATCTGCTCAGTTACTGGGATTTTCACGCACAACCATTTCTAGGGTTTACAAAAAATGGTGTGAATAGGGAAAAACATCCAGTATGCGGCAGTCCTGTGGGGGAAAATGCCTTGTTGATGCTAGAGGTCAGAGGAGAATGGGCCGACTGATTCAAGCTGATAGAAGAGCAACTTTGACTGAAATAACCACTCGTTACAACCGAGGTATGCAGCAAAGCTACAACACGCACAACCTTGAGGCGGATGGGCTACAAGAGCAGAAAACCCCACCGAGTGCCACTCATCTCCACTACAAATAGGAAAAAGAGGCTACAATTTGCACAAGCTCACCAAATTGGACAGTTGAAGACTGGAAAAATGTTGCCTGGTCTGATGAGTCTCAATTTCTGTTGAGACATTCAGATGGTAGAGTCAGAATTTGGCGTAAACAGAATGAGAACATGGATCCATCATCCCTTGTTACCACTGTGCAGGCTGGTGATGGTGGTGTAATGGTGTGGGGGATGTTTTCTTGGCAAACTTTAGGCCCCTTAGTGCCAATTGGGCATCGTTTAAATGCCACGGCCTACCTGAGCATTGTTTCTGACCATGTCCATCCCTTTATGACCACCATGCACCCATCTTCAGATGGCTACTTCCAGCAGGATAATGCACCATGTCACAAAGCTCGAATCATTTCCAATTGGTTTCTTGAACATGACAATGAGTTCACTGTACTAAAATGGCCCCCACAGTCACCAGATCTCAACCCAATAGAGCATCTTTGGGATGTGGTGGAACGGGAGCTTCGTGCCCTGGATGTGCATCCCACAAATCTCCATTAACTGCAAGATGCTATCCTACCAATATGCGCCAACATTTCTAAAGAATGCTGTCAGCACCTTGTTGAATCAATGCCACGTAGAATTAAGGCAGTTCTGAAGGTGAAAGGGGGTCAAACACAGTATTAGTATGGTGTTCCTAATAATCCTTTAGGTGAGTATACACCCACACATATACATAGTATGTGGGGCTAAACAGGAACTAATTAAATGTGAATCATGACTATATAAATGTAATTCTGAATATATAGTTGTAAACCTGAATATATAAATATAAATCTGAACATATAGTTATCAGTCAGAAAATATATTTATAATTCCTGAATATATAAATCCATATGTTGTCTACTGAGAGCCTGGATTCTAGCACAGGATTCCCTTAAGTTCCATTTTTATAATGTGCTAAATTCCTGCCAACAATTATTTATACACTATAGGTGTGTAAATTGTGTTCTCACATATTTGGGTGCTAATTAAGAAGAATGATTTGTGTTATCTTATGTATAATTATGTGGCCAGAATTTTGTGACAGCGGTCATTGTGAAGGCATGGAAGCTTGTTTCCACCACAGAATAAAAAATAAAAAAAATGAAATAAAATTAAAAAGGTATTGTCAACTTTTTATCTCAAAATTCTGACTTTTTTTCTTCACAATTGTTTACATCTCGCAATTTGGACTTTATAACTCACAATTGCCAGTTTATGTAAATAATAATAAATCAACTGCTTGTGGTAGATCCTTTTTCCTAATTAGCACCCAAATATGTGAGAAGGTGCTTTACACACAGCTCACTGTACTTGAACACTGAACTCAGAGAGAGAGGAAAGTGGTAAACTGGAAACTGGAAAGGAAACTGATTCAGTAGTGAAATCTCAGTGTGACAGCAGGATTTAAATTATTAATTTGATCTGTTCATCTGGATGAATTAGTTTAATCATTCAACCTGCATGCTAATAATTCTTTAATTAGCACATTATATGCGTAGAACTTGTGGGAATGAGTAAAATTATCTGCAAAACCCACAATCCTGTGCTAAAATTCAGGCCCGAAGTAGACAATATATGCATTTATATATTCAGGATTTATAAATATATATTCTGACTGATAACTATATAATCAGGATTTACATTTATATATTCAGACAAAACTATATATTCAGGATTTACATTTATATATTCAGACAAAACTATATATTCAATTTAAATTTATATATTAAGTTTTATAACTATATATATTCAGATTTACATTTATATATTGTTACGGTATAAAAGTCCACAGTCACTGTTTTATGTTCAACACATGAGTTCAACCTTGGGATGCACTTGAGCACTGGATGTCTCCTGCTATTCAGCAAGGGCTGAGGATCAGCGTTCCGACCATGCTTCGTGAGCGTCCCGATGTCCAGCCAGTCGCTGACAGGCGTTGTTCCGTCTTTGTGCGGTCTTGGATGTTTTTGTTGATCTGTGTTTTTGTTTGTTTGTTTGTCAGTAAGTTAACTCGATTCTCCAGACTATTACTCGTTTGCTGTTTAAGGTGACACGTGAATGTTGCAGTATTAATAAATAGTTAATCTGCCTCTTTTGTCTCACGTGTTTTGTTATGTTGCATACCCCCTTCCGTATCGAGCATTTATAAAAGTGGGGTTCGTAACAATATTCAGGTTTATACTGTTTCTAACGTATATATACAGGTTTTACCATTTTTACTGAAGTGGAGTGCCTGCAATCTCTTCAGCCGTGACTTATTAACGATACAGCACTAGCCTTGAGTACTTGCTTTTATAAAATGGTTACCAAATGGTTACAAATATTAAAGACAAAAATATGCATCAATGCAACTTTCATGAAGTAAACGGCTAATAGAAGCCTTCCTTCCGCCAGAAAAAATAGTCTCTGACCATGAATAGCAACAGAACTTACATTATTACACCATTAGATTGCGGCAAAGACTGTCTTTATGAGTGTGTCCCAAGGACTTTTAATTTGAAAGACTTCAGTCACGGAACAAGACCCAACTAAGCAAACCAAAGGCAACAGTGGGAAGGAACCAAAACTCCAACAAAATGGAGAAAAGAAAACCTTGGGAGAAGTCAGGCTTAGTCGGGGGGCCAGTTCTGCTCTGGCCAACAGTGAACACTTGCTTGATATTCAGGCAGAGTTACAGGTCATAAGTCCAATTTGGGATCGCAACAGTCAAAATATTTAATCCAGTTCCATCTAGTTTAAGATCTTTTTTATCACGCAGGTATGGGACGGTTTGTTGAGGATCTGTTCCACTGGCTGATGTGTCGGTATTATGAACAATACTCTAATACATAATACAGTAAGCTTCAATGAACAAAATTAATTGAGAACATACAGTTTACATTGTTAAGAGTGGTTGTTAAGGGTGTTGTGTAGTGATACACAGAACCATAGGGTGAAGCGGTCATAGCAGTGTTTTATCCTGAATTAGCCTGAATAAAACACAGCTATTGACCAATCAGAATCAAGGACTGGAATTAACTGTTATATACATACAGTGGTGTATAAAGTACTTGAAAGCCATACTTGAGTAAAAGCATAGATATCTTACCAGAAAATGACTTTTGTAGAAGTAAAAGTCACAGTTTAGAATATTACTTGAGTAGAAGTATGTGATATTTTTTGTACTTAAGTATGAAAAGTATTTTTTTGATATTAAAGATACTTAAGTATTAAAAGTAAAAGTAAATGCAAAAGGAGCAGAAAATATTATTAAAAATTGCTCTATACAGAGTTTGAGCAGCAGGTTTGTTTTAACCAAAAATACTAATATATTAATTATACCTTGATCATTCATGTTAATTCATAGTGCATAATAATAAATGTAAGAGGCAACTTTAAAATTTTAAAATGTAAATGCTGAAATTAACAATGAACAACACTTTTATTAACTTTTAATGTTACAAATAGTATGGTAAAGTGTTACCACTTCAAGTATTTATACTTTCACTCGTTATTTGCTTCTATTTTAGAACACTTGATGATTATCTAATCAAAATATGTGTTAAAGTGCTGATAAAAAAGAACTGAAATCGTTTCATTTCAAATACATTTCTGATTTGTTATGTTTCTGTTGGCTGCATGATTAAGATACAATATAAATATGCATTTTCACTTGATAAAGAAAGCATAAAATCAAACAAATGGATATAAACTAATGCAAATAGAGGGTAACAATGGTGACATTAAACAGTTGGTGTTTTTGTCACATTGTTTTAACCGCTTGAGGTAATGTTACTACTAATGTTAGCATCCTCTCAGCCTCGACGGCAAACTGCTGTTCTCCACTAATGCAGCATCTAGTCAACAAACTAATTACTTTAGTGATATGAAAACATATACTGTAGTGTACTGTATAGCATACCGCTTTGTTGTCTATGTTTTAAATCTGTTTTTGAAGTGTCCAATTCTCTACAGCGCGCACTCACGTCAAAACAAACTGTACGAGGCGTCAGTGATAGTTATTTCGCCTCAAGAGGTCGCTCTCGTACCGCACTCTTCTCAGCCTCTCCAGCAACGGACACCACCCGGAAAATGAAACCAACCGCATTTGTGCGAGCACTTGTTTGCACATGCTTAGTTGCAGTCTGTGTTCTTTCTATTTTTTTATTTTGTAGTAAGTAACGAAAATGCTTTGGGGAAATGTATCGGAGTAAAAGTATACATTTTATTTAGGCATTGTAGTGGAGTAAAAGTAAAAGTGACAGAAATATAAATACTCAAGTACAGATTTTCCCAAAAAATATTTTCAGCCAATTCTTCCACATTGGCCTCAGCTCAGTGGGTAATGGTTCATCCCAACCGATGCCCTTATGACATCTCTTGCAGTATCTTCTTGCCAGATATGACAAACGGAGCCAAGAAACACAATGGATCATAAATAGAAGCCACAATGGAGAGAATTCCTAGTCGTGTGCCTGGTTTCTCATCAACCACAACATTAAAGATGAAAGCATCACTCTCTTATTCCCCAAGACATTTTGTACTGGAAGATAGTCATGATGGAAGTCAACGTTCTTTACCTCAGCAGCACGATCACAGACACTAATGGACTCCAGTACTTCTCTGTTGTTTGAAATAAATTTGTGAAGAAGCAGCGTTCCCTTAGCACACACAGTTTGAGCTTCTTTCACCAGCTTCATTGTCACTTCAACAGACTCCAAGCTTATGAGACCATCATCTACCATAGAAATGATTTCTGGTAGCAGCCAAAGGATACTCGCTCTCATTCATACTGGCAAGATACTTAAGGCCGTAATTAGTGCAACCTGGAGAGAATGATGCTCCAAAGAGGTGTACGATATTCTCTGGACTCTGTGTCTGTATCTCCATTTGCCCACCACAGGAAATGTAGATAATCCTGGTCTTCTCTAATGACATGAAATCTATGAAATTTTCTCAATGTGACACGACAGCGATTAGATGTTTAAGAAAACGGCAAAGCACTCCAGTCAATTCATTAGTGAGATCAGGCCTAGTTAATAAATAGTAATTCAAGGCAGTACCTTCGTACTTGGCTGAACAGTCAAAGACTACGCTGATCTTATCTGGTTTCCTAGGGTGATAAACACCTTGATGTGGAATATACCACACATTTCCCATATCTGGTTGCTCATCTACCATTTCCGCATCACCATCCTTGAAGACACCTTCCATGAATATCATGTAATCACGTTTGAATTGAGGATCCTTATCCAGTTTTATTTTAAGGTGCTTCAGCCGTCCCAATGAAAGCTTATTATTATTTGGAAGATGGGGACGTATTTTAAAAGGAAGGGGCATCTCAAGATGGCCAAATCCATTCTGATGGACATTTTCCTTTACAGTCTGCAGAAACTGAACATCGTCCTGTAATATGCTCTTTTCTCCTAACTGAGTATTTACAAAATCCAGCTCAAGTGCTCTAATAACAGCATCAGGTGTCATCGGGGAAGCTCCTTGACTGATAAGCGATGGCATAAACCTGTCACATCCTTGAAGTTCACACTCTGTGGAGTTCCTCCTATGATGCTCCAGCCCAAGTTAGTCTCAATGGCATAAGGCTCTTCATCGCCGCCAGTGAAAACCTGTCAAGGTGCCAATGCTCTGGAGCAATCACATCCGATCAAAAGACTTACTCCACAATCCATTCGTGCAGGCATCTCATCAGCAATCACTTGTAGATGTCTCCACCCTTTAGCAGTTTCACAGGTGGGAATGTGTGTGTGTTCAAAGGGAAAGAAGTCCCTTGTATGAACGTCAGACAGCCCTATCTACCTGCCTCCTGAGAATCCTCTAATTCCAAGTCCGAGTCTTTTCACATCATAGTGGAAAGCTTTAATTTTACTGGTTCCATTAATGCCTGCAAGCTTTCACACACATCCTGGTAAACAAATGTGTGACTACTCTGACTGTCTAATAAGTCATATACACAGACTCCAGACTCTGAGTTAGTTGAAGACAGTCATACTGGAACAATTATAGATGTTATACCACCTTCTCCTCCATTCACACAGCATGATAGAGAGGATATATTCTTTTCAGCCTGCAAAGCTCTCCGTAAAGGTTACTGGTCTTCTGGTTGACGATCTTAATGCAATAGGGTTGGATGGCGCTTCTTGCATACAGCACACACAGCCCTATTTCTGCAGTCTTTAAAGCCATGTCCCTTTTTCAAGCATGCAAAGCACAACTTATTCTCCAGGACAAACTTTCTCCTTTCCTCGGGGGCTGTAGCATGTGCTGCATCTAAAGGCTTTGCAGTGGTTGCCAAGGTGTTTGCTTTTGAACACTTATTTTCCTTAGGTGGCTTCTCTTCAAAGGTCTTCAATGCATACAATGATGACACAAGATTACTGTGCACGCCTCCTTTGAGACAAATGAAGCAAACTTACTAAAGCTTGGATAATCCTTGTCTTGGTCTAGTTGTTCTGTGACATAACGGTTCCACCTGCTCGTCACCCAATTTGGAAGCTTGGCCAATACCCTCTGATTCTCCTCGCAATCGTTCAGCACCTGAAGACCTTTAACATGTGGCATAGCATCAGTACATGACTGCAGAAAATCAGTGAACTCTCTAAGCTTAACATGCACCAATCTTGGGCCACCTATTAAGGTTCTCTCTGAAGGCTCGTTGCACTACAAAGGAGTGACCATATCTGCCGTTAGTCTGCCGCAAGTCTGCCGTTACAGTTGAACATGTATATTGTCATAGAACTCTTTCAATTCAAACTCTTGCTTTTCAACTCCATCCATCATGTCTCAAGTCACTTTCAGAGCACTCGTGTTTTAATTTTGAATGAACATCTCTGACTTGCTTCTTCCAATTTTCATATGCAGATTTGAACTTCTCCTTTTGAGCCAGTTCTTGTTCTTTTAACTCCTGCATCTTCGATGTTAAACGTTTATCACGGGAAGATTTTCTAATTTAATTTATCTTTAACAAATCAGAATTAAGCTCTTTAAATCTCACCTCAGATTTCTCTGTGCATGTTGTACATGATGCATGGTGATGAGCTTCTGTCATCTCATTCTCTGGTGTGTCAAACCCAGTGATTAAAACAGTAAAACTTTTGTTTTGTGACATTTTCTTTTAAGTATTTGTACTTTTTAAATAATTAGTACAAAATATGTAATGAAATGGCATCATATAGCAGTAAACCAATCTTGGACTGAGTAACCACACTTAACTTAATCAATACCCTTAACACTTACAATACATTTGCTTAAATGACAAAAATGAAAATTTCAATTTTACCAACACTTAAAATGTATAATCTTAAATGCTATTACCAGTTAGCACCAGGACATTTCTTTCTTTCTTTTCTAGTCCTGGGCACCTTTATCTTATAACAATTTTACTTTAACTTGTAAAACCATCCATTGTTTACCAAAGGTAGTTTTTAAATATTGCAGTCTGACCTGCTGATGCACAGATGGTTCAAGGCTGCGCAAGATCCTCCACCGGCAATGTAGCAGAACTGCATGCTAAATACCAACAATGGTACTAACAATACAATACCAACAAACTTATGAAATTAACTTATATGCACAGAAATGCATATTTAAATGATAAGGTTATGAAAATAGTAAAAAATAAAAATTAAGTGTCATATGTAACCCATAGCTGGCCTACCAGCGTCAAATACATCCGATGCCTCGTCTTGCAACACATTATCTAAAGGTAATTACCTGCTTTTCTAATACATGTTTTTCTCTATTCAACCAAGATGCTCTTAAAACAACACGTGTAGCATCTTTATAAATTACATTCTTATTAAAATACATTCAACAACCAATTGTTTTTGCCTTTCTTAATGAGCACGTATCATAAACAAGATGCTCTTAATCTATCATGTTATATTTTCTCTTCAGGAATAACTATCATAAACAAGTTATCTTTGCTCTTAATTACTTAAATTTGTGTGTGAATTCACACAGAACTCCTGTTATCACTGGCACGTAATGAATTATGGGACAGGGTTGACCGCGAAGTGTCTTGAGATATAGGGTGCTTCTCAAACGGAAGGCTGCATCCGAGGCTTCGTCCTTATTAGTTCAGTCCTTCAGAGGCTTGTAGGCTCGAGTCCTCCTTCAAAGGCTAGAATGAGATGGTCTAGTACAGTGGCTCTCAAATTTTTTCAGTGGAGTACCCCCTGAAGCATTTAACATCTTTCTGTGTACCCCCTTCTCTTCCACTTAAGACTGCAGTCACACATTTTCCATTAAGGGACAATAGTTGCCAAGGGACAATAGTTGTTTTAGACAAGTGTTTTTTTTGTTGTACTTTTTATAATTATCTTTTTTTAAATGTTTTAAATAAAAAAAAGGTTCCATAGAGAAATATCCAACTATGGTAAAAACGAAGTGATACTTTTAAATATTAAACTAAAACCATCAGTAGGTGGCGCTAGGTCACTGTCTTAGTGAGTGAATCATTTATTCATTCATTCAGCGAAGCAAGTGGCTGCATCGATGCAAACTTAACATTGTAACATCAAACCATTTACTCGTGATTCATTCACGAAACAGTTGAGTGTGGACTGGGGAAAAAAATTGCATTCTTGCTTGTATAATATAATATCAACATTAAGAACAAGAACTCACAGGTTTTTTGCATCAAAGAGAGTTTGAGTCTTAAAATCTATCTCTATGCATAGCCTGTGTTTATAGGCTATTTGTTTTTCATGCTCGTAAGTGCTAAATCCCCAGTTTTACAAAAGGCACGTTGTCGAGAATTGCAGTAATGTAGCGCGATTTGCTAAGACAGCATACTCTGCATGCAACATACAGGTGCATCTTAAAAAATTAAATGAACTTTTCCATGACATTCTATTTCAGTAATTCAACTTAAATTGTGAAATTCGTGTGTTAAATAAATTCAGTGCACACAGACTGAAGTAGTTTAAGTCTTTGGTTCTTTTAATTGTGATGATTTTGGCTCACATTTAAAGGTGCAATATGTAAAATTTTTGGCCGCTAGAGGGCGTACACTCAAAACAACAACGGCGTAGCTTGAATTATGGGAACTGTCGTCTTCAACTCCACCGCTGGTTTAAATCAATCGGACATGAATCATAAATAATGTTCATGGATGAGGTAAAGTAATAGTTTTATAGAGGTTGCGCTTGAAGACATGATTTTATTTCATTACAATGAATTAGCCAGAAGTAAAGCAAGGTTTAATACTAAATTGGTTGTCATAGATGTTACTGTATTTGTCCAATTCATTGGTGTGATAATGCTGCGCAATTTTACGTATAGTAAAAGTACAATTGAACTTACCCACATCATTTGCAAAAAGGCTTATATATATATATATATATAAGCCTTTTTGCATATACAGTATATTATATATATATATATATATATATATATATATATATATATATATTAATCAGCCTTTTTGCAAATGATGTGGGTACGTTCAATTGTACTATGTAAATATATATATATATATATAAATATAACACATACTGTATTAATTTACATTGTTTATCACATTGGGTGAAATGTATGGCAATGTCAACAAACTAATCACAAACCAAATACAATAATACTGTCCCGTCCTTAACTTAACATTACTCATACAGAATGCAAATCATACGCAATTTTGGCATTTGACACAGTTGTAGTGACAAGTATTTCACTAAAGCTACAGTATAAAACAAAATTACTGCCAACAGTTCATAACATGCCTTGAAGTATTCGTAGTGAACATCACCTCACCGTTTTTCACATCATATGCATAGACAAGAACAAGACATTCAAACAATAAGACTAACACTGCTGATCGATATAATAAATCACAAGTTTTCTGTCAGTAAAGGAATCCAAATAGTTATTCACCTGTCTATTAAAACACATGGAAGATCGGCGTCTTTGTCTAATTGAAGTTTGTCGCCAAGTTCTCTCCATTTAGGAAATGCTTCACAGATGTTGATCCTCATTTTATTTCTCTTCTTGGGTCATTTGGTTGACCTGTACATTGAAGTAAACATTTATGGAACTTTGGTCTTTGTTGACAGAACCATCTACAAACAGTAAAGAATAATTGTGTTCCATAACAACTGCACGAAACAAGCTAGTTGCTTGATAGATGCCACAACTACTATTTCCGCATTTGTCCATGAGACTATGTTGTCATGGTTTCTACGGCAGTAAAAGCAGAAACCGAGGGTAACACATATGATGTCATTGACAGGCTACTCCCGCACACGTCCTGGAGCCTTGGTTAAAATCGCAATTTTCTCATGATTTACAAATAGTTGGAAACATTTGGGATATTGTAAGTACTCAACTGAACAAAATATATAACACTGCCCCAGTGGTTTTTGAATATTTTACTGCAAAAAAACTTTACATATTGTACCTTTAACAAAAACCCACCAATTCACTCTCTCAACGAATTAGAATATGGTGACATGCCAATCAGCTAATCAACTCAAAAAACCTGCAAAGTTTTCCTGAGCCTTCAAAATGGTCTCTCAGTTTGGTTCACAATCATGGGGAAGACTGCTGATCTGACAGTTCAACAATCATCTGACAATCATTGACACCCTTCACAAGGAGGGTAAGCCACAAGAAGCTGTCTGTACAGAGTGCTGTATCCAAGCATGTTAAAGTTGAGTGGAAGGACAATGTGTGGAAGAAAAAGATGCACAACCAACTAAGAACCGCAGCCTTATGAGGATTGTCAAGCAAAATCAATTCAAGAATTTGGGTGAACTTCACAAGGAATGGACTGAGGCTGGGGTCAAGGAATCAAGAGCCACCACACACAGACATGTCAAGGAATTTGGCTACAGTTGACGTATTCCTCGTTAAGCCACTCCTGAACCACAGACAACATCAGAGGCGTCTTACCTGGCCCTAAGGAGAAGAACTGGACTGTTGCCCAGTGGTCCAAACTCCTCTTTTCAGATGAGAGCAAGTTTTGTCTGGAGGAAGGGTGGAGAAGCTCATAGCCCAAATTGCTTGAAGTCTAGTGATAAGTTTCCACAGTCTGTGATGATTTGGGATGCAATGTCATCTGCTGGTGTTGGTCCATTGTGTTTTTTGAAAACCAAAGTCACTGCACCCATTTACCAAGAAATTTGAGAGCACTTCATGCTTCCTTTTGCTGATCAGCTGTTTGAAGAAACCAAAAGTTGGTTAAGTGACCATGGTGTTGGTGTACTTGACTGACCAGCAAACTCGCCAGACCTGAACCCCATAGAGAATCTATAGGGTATTGTCAAGAGGAAAATGAGAAACAAGAGACCAAAAAATGCAGATGAGCTGAAGGCCACTGTCAAAGAAACCTGGGCTTCCATACCACGCTGAATTGAGGCAGTAATTAAAGCAAAAGGAGCTCCTACCAAGTATTAAGTACATATACAGTAAATGAACATACTTTCTAGAAGGCCAACAATTCACTAAATTAGTTTTTTTTTTTTTTTTTTTTTTTTTATCATTGGTCTTATGAAGTATTCTAATTTGTTGAGAGTGAATTGGTGGGTTTTTGTTAAATGTGATCCAAAATCATCAGAATTAAAAGAACCAAAGACAAACTACTTCAGTCTGTGTGCATTGAATTTATTTAATACACAAGTTTCACAATGAGATGAATTACTGAAATAAATGAATTTTTCCACAACATTCTATTTTATTGAGATGAACCTGTATTTGCACGCTGTTTGTGTGGATATAAGTTTTGACTGCAAAAGATTGGACGCCATGTATTTACGACATTTTGCCTGTTAGAAATACATGCTCGGTTTTAATATTATTTTAAGGTGGGGTAGAATTAAATGAATGGCAAAGCTCAGATTTTGTTTGCGTACCCCCACGTCACCTTACGTACCCCAGTTTGAGAACCACGGCTCTAAAAAATGCTGGGTTAAAAACAAATTATAAATTACTAGAGGCAACAATAATTAAAAGGTGAACATTTAATAAGAAATTTTGTGATTATTATTCATTAAACTTATTTATATATATTCATTTATTAAACATTAATACATGTTAATTTCCAACATTCTTTAGGTTAATTTTAAGCAAGCAATACAGTCATTTTAAACAATAGCTTAGTTTTCATTTCATAACATAGTTGTCATAACTTCATTTCAAATAGAAATCTCACTTACTGACACTTCACAAAGACCCACCCCCTTTAGCTACTGTTGCTATGCCCAACAAGCCAAACAAGCCATTTCCCATGCAGTGGAAAAATACATCGCGGCACAAAGAGGACACTGACAACGCTTAGACCGACAAGACAGACCAGGCTACTTTACATATGAAATAGTTTCATATTTAAAACATTGTAATTTTTTAAATAAGTTTAAACAATAAATACCGTATAAGTTGCTCTTTAACGTGTCCTGACCGATCGCTGTAGTTCCTCATTTCAAGCGGCTCGTGAACCAATCATCTCTTCATACTAATTCATTTATAGCATCAAATAAACATGAATGGACATCAGAATGAATGTTGTTTCAATCGCGGAAAGACGTGAGGACGCACAATTTTTCAAGTTCACCAACTTTAATCTACTAACTCCCCTGACTGCTTTGTCGGATAAAATGGCGGATTCAGGGTTATGATTGGTCAGATCGCCTGCCAACTGTTTGCGAAGGGTCAATTTAATGCATATGTGTTAAGTAAAAGAATTAATTTAATTAATTCTAATAAATAATAAAACAATTTTACTGATCCCAAACATTTGAAATTTTTGAACGTATTCTCAACTGGTGGCAAAAAATATGAGACTTTTCAAACATGCCATTCCAACCCCATATGTTTAAAACATGTTTAAATGTCTAACTTTTTATTCATATTGACTTTTTTTTTAAGTATATCATGTCAAAGCAGAAACTATTTAACATTTAAGGCTTTGTTTGCAAGGGAACTTAAAAAAGAAGCTGCCGTAAATGTGATAAATACTCAAGGTTAACTGAAGGGTACAAATCGACTGATGGCTTACTTTTCAGATTGGAGGACACTTCAAAAGGCTGTTGCCTGGTTGATTAGATTGAAGAGGATATAGTTGAGAAGAACTCAAAAGAGAAGGATACTTCTGGTGCCAACAAGCAGAGTGCCTTGGTGCAAGAGAAAGGGATAACTAAAAGTACAACAGGAGGACAAACCTTGTTGGCAGAGGATCTTATAGAAGCGGAGCTGGCTATAATCTGCTATTGCCAACAGCAAGGATTCCCTGAGGAGATTGCTGCTTTGTCTTCTGGAAAGGATATCGTGAGCAAGCAGAGTGCTATCTATAAGCTGGGCCCATGGTTGGATAATGGGCTTCTGAGTGTAAGAAGGGTGGCTGACATGAGGCTCTTTGCCAGAAGACAAAATATCCAAAGATCAGCATGTTGCTACCCTAATACTGAGGGATTTACATCAGCAGCTTGGTCATAGTTGGCATAACCACATTGTCATTGTCAACCAACATTGTCTACATTAAGGAGGAGGTATTGGATCACAGGTTCTACCTCTGCTGTGAGGAAGATCATAGCATAATGTTGCTTCTGTAAAAGATATAATGGGAGGATGATGTGGCAGAAGATAGCTGATCTGCCCAAGGAGAGGATTCTACTAGACCATCCCCCATTTACCAAAACAGGTGTTGACTCTTTTGGACCAATAATTGTGAAGAGGCAGAGTGAAGCGTCATAGTGTCATCTTCACCTGCTTGGCCAGGAGAGCAGTTCACCTTGAACTGGCCAATTCTCTTGATACAGATGTCTGTATTAATGCTCTTCGCCGACTTATCAGTAAAAGAGGGCAAGTGGAGCATCGTCTATCAGATAATTAAACAAAGTTCTCTCTCTGCCCCTATGAAATTAAGGAAGGACTTTTATCATTGAATCAGGCTAAGATTCAAGGAGTTTTATGTCAGAAGGGCATTAATTGTTTCAACCATCCAGCTGGGTCCCATTATGGTGGGGTATGGGAGCAGGCCGCATGTTGAGGAAAGTCCTCTCTACAGTTCTCCAACAGCAGATGCTTGATGATGGCGGTTTCCATACAGTCTTGTGTGAAGCTGAGGACATCTGGAACGATAGACTAATCACCAAATTGTCAGATGATCCGATGGATCTTGAAGCAGACCCCTGTTGCTGAAAGGAAAACCATCATTATCTCCTGGATTGTTTGATGAGCATGATTTGAACAAAAAAAAGAAAGGTGGAGACAGGTCCAAAACATTTCAGATCTCTCGGCAGAGATGGGTGAAAGAATACCTTTGTTGTAGTAATACAACTAAGAATAGCCTAAAGCCTTAAGACATTGTGGTAATTTTGGATCCAATGGCGCCTCGAGGCTCCTGGCCATTCGGAAGTGTTGGAAACATTTCCTGACAAAAAGGACTGTGCACTCTGGGTGTTTACAAACTAAGACCAATGTTAATTGATATACCTGTAGCAAAACCTTGTTTTTTGCATGAGTCTATGGGCTAAAGGGTTTTACAACCAGAATCATGTGTTTATTGTGGTCACTATTTGTATGTATTTATGGCTCTGTGTTATGTGTTAGGAATTGGTGTTTGATTCATCCCAATTACGGGCTGGTAAGTAAGAGCCATTTTGTCCATTTTAGAGTTTGTCCAGTCACTCTTGGGTAATGGATTACAGAACTTAGGTGGGAACCTTCCTTCAGGTAACAGGTGTTGATGGAGGGAAGGTGCACAGGTTTTTGACCACTACGCTAACGCTGCTGTACCACGCTATGCAACTAAGACATATGTACTGGTGAAGGACTGGAACTGTGGATTTATTGATGGTCTGTTTGAATTCTTGCTTACATGAAATGAAGACCATTTACGGTAAAACAAATCTACGACTGTGAGCATCTTAACCTTTGTGTGGACATTACAGTTAATATCAACAACATCAACAATATCAAATAACTAGCTGGTGCTTGTTAATGTGAGCATCCATTAACAAGCTCCAGTTAGCATCCCTCAGCTGCTTTAAGTATTAGACTTGGCCGCTTACACAGCTTAAGCAGAACAGATTCAAACAAGAAAGCAGAGAAGTCAGAATTAGTATTTGGTGAAAATAAACTGCCAGTTTAATAACCATTCAATAAAACCTGTAAATACCAATGAATTATACTAAAAAAAATATGATTGTAACAAAACAAACAAAAAAAGGAGGATGATAAATGCACAACCAGCTAAAGTGGAACAAAGGGAATTATCAGGAAGGACAATTAGAGTTCACAACCCCCAATCCCCAATACACTCACTCATTTTCAAACACATACATACAAACACACACTCACACAGCCACTCGATTACTCACCGTTAGTGGCAGTCACTTACAGTCACTCAGAGACACATAAAGGACAGGGTTAGATAATCAGTACACATTAAATTCACAAACAAAATGACTGAACCTGCTATAATGTCAGCATGTCACCCTGTGACCCACCCCCCTTCCCAGTCACAGGTGTCCATGTATGGGGCATCGCCAAGCGTCTTCCTGTGGGCGCTGATCATCATTTAGAAGGTATAGAAGGGAGGGGGGCTGGGAACTAAATGGAAAGGGGTGGGTGGTTTAGGGTGGAATGAGGTGAAGGGTTGGTGGAAGCCATTTGTGTATTTAAAATGGATGTGTGGGTGTTTGGAGATCAGTGCGGCTCCCCTAGTTCTCATTATCGCCTGCTTCATCACCCTGGTTTTCTGACGTCCAAAGCTGCAGGCATAAGAATCGATAAAATAAATTAATCTATATAATATAAAAATTAATCAATAATCATATATATTAATTTAGCTGCTATGCAGAATTAATAAAACACTGAAACAGACATAACTGGTGCATAATGTGAAAGAGGACTCACAGTGAGGTTGTCCCTTAGAAGTTGCATGATCAATGTGCTGTCTTTGTAGGAGTCCTCATTTAAAGTGTCAAGCTCAGCAATAGCTTCATCAAAAGCCTGTAATAGAAGCTCTGATTTCTCATTTGGGCTGAATGAGTAAAATATACTGGTGCTTCTAATGGATATGGCTCAAACATCATTCAATATAACTTCAAAGAGAAATAAAATACACATTTATGTGATGAAGTGTATAGGGGCTGTTCACACATCTGAGTTTTTTTTTAAATGCACTACATGGCTATTTTTGGCAACTGTGCCTTGTCTCAATGTTCTGCAAGTTGAAACGGTCCAACTTTTGTGAAAACAAGAACTTGTTCTGTGTGAACTGCCCCTAATGCTGCTCGTCATTTAAATGGATACTAACTGTCTTGGCGAGGTGACAGGCATTCTCAGGAGAGTTGAGGATCTCGTAGTAAAAAACGGAAAAGTTGAGGGCAAGACCCAACCGTATAGGGTGCGTGGGCTGCATATCCTTCTTGCTTATCTCAAAAGCATCCTGGTAAGCCTTCTGAGAGTTCTCAACTGTGGCTGAGAAGAACAAAAAGTTTATATTGTGTTGATCACATTCATAAAAGCCAAATATAGTTTAAAAATTCATTTACCAACACGGTAATAATTACATTTAATGTAATTATGTCACACATACATACAGACAGACAGACATGTGCCAATATACGGTAATGCAATATATTGCGATAATGAACGTACACTCTATCGTTATCGTGGGCACTTCAATATACCGTGACTAATTATTATAAATTATTCATATTTTTAGAACATGGATGGGAGGCATGGTAGATTGAGTGGAGGTGCACTGAATGAAACGGACAGTAGATGGTACTTATGGAAAAGCAGAAATGCAGCCTTTACCTCAGTAACCCCCGTAAACAAAGCAGGTGTGATATTTTCTGTTTCTGAAGACTTAATAGGTAATTTATTTTCAAACATAAATTTTTTTACATTTCAGCTTCAAGGAATTATCATAACATGAAAATTTGATAGTCACCTGCTTAACAGAAATAATAGGGACGCAATAGTGATTTTTTTTGCAGAAACCAAATGTTCTCATTTGGCCAAAAAAATGAAAATAAAGTTTCTTGAATTAAATTGGGTAAGTGAACTTTATGCTCTTCAGGGGTCATATTCTCAGATAATAGATTAAAACAGTTGTATTACAGTTCTTTGACAACTGGCCACCCCACTATTTCAGCTGAACAAATGAGATGCACCGATGTATCGCCCAAATTTTTGCTCAATTTACAACCATCTGCTCAGCTATAGCAGGTAAAAGGTTGATATAACAAACCGATGGTTTATTAATTAACTGCGTGAAGGCACGGAGCTGTATAATGTCTGTTGCATAATCCTAGCACTGCTGTATGCACTTTAATGTTAATAACAAAAGATCACAAACTATACTTGACTAAATAACTTTTGTAACTTTCATAGGTGTCAATACTAATACTGTGTTTGACCCCCTTTCGCCTTCAGAACTGCCTTGATTCTACATGGCATTGATTCAACAAGGTGCTGAAAGAATTCTTTAAAAACATTTCCAGTCTTCAACTGTCCAATTTTGGTGAGCTCGTGCAAATTGTAGCCTCTTTTTCCTATTTGTAGTGGAGATGAGTGGTACCCGGTGGGGTCTTCTGCTGTTGTAGCCCATCCGCCTCAAGGTTGTGCGTGTTGTGGCTTCACAAATGCTTTGCTACATACCTCGGTTGTAACGAGTTTTTATTTCAGTCAAAGTTGCTCTTCTATCAGCTTGAATCAGTCAGTCCATTCTCCTCTGACCTCTAGCATCAACAAGGCATTTTCCCCCACAGGACTGCCGCATACTGGATGTTTTTCCCTTTTCACACCATTCTTTGTAAACCCTAGAAATGGTTGTGCGTGAAAATCCCAGTAACTGAGCAGATTGTGAAATACTCGGACCGGCCCGTCTGGCACCAACAACCATGCCACACTCAAAATTTCTTAAATCACCTTTCTTTCCAATTCTGACATTCAGTTTGAAGTTCAGGAGATTGTCTTGACCAGGACCACACCCCTAAATGCATTGAAGCAACTGCCATGGGATTGGTTGATTAGATAATTGCATTAATGAGAAATTGAAGAGGTGTTCCTAATAATCCTTTAGGTGAGTGTGTGTGTGTGTGTGTATATATATATATATATATATATATGTGCCAATGTGTCATGTGCCAAAATTGACTAGTACATGGAGCTGTTCATGATTCCCTCCTTTCACTAAAGCCCCAGTTCCAGTTGAAGAAAAGTAGCCCTTGCTTCATTCACTGTGGGTGTGGTCTTCTTTTGGTGAAGTGCTGTGTTGTTTTTGCGGCAAACATACCTTTTACAATTTTGGCCAAAAAGATCTTTGTCTTATCAGACCACAACACATTTTTTCCGTTCAAGGGTTGTTTACATCAGAGTGCACATGCCTCTTTGATGCAGCCTACACTAGGGATGTGCGATATACCGGTATTGGGAAAATACCGGTATATATTTTATTTCAAACGGTACAATATCATGATTTTGCCGATTTCGGTATATGCTGCCGTTCCGAAGTTCACCGCTAGGTGGCAGTGTGCTACCCAAACTGACACGAAATGGGCAAATGTGACAGCATAGAGGAACAAAATGGATAAAGCAGTTGAATCTCACTCAACACACCTAAAACTAATAAATGAGAGCAGTAAACGTATAATTTGGAATTACTTTGCTTATAAAAATGATGAAGAACCATCAAACCTTGCCAAGCATCTCACTTGCCTATCCTGACTTGTACAAGACAATACGAGAACGACAGGTCAGTACGTCATTCAAACGATCTAATTTAGACATTTATTTTCTTTTAACACTGATCAACACTCATACAAGATCATATAATTTAGATAACACGAAAGCTCCAGCGTGCGTTTGAATCTCATAATATTTGCTCTTGAGTTTAGCTAGTTCTAACATTATTATTCAGGTACAGAGATCCTAGTTACAGAAATGTAATAAAGTAATCAAATGTAAAAAAAACACTGGATGGTCACTGTTAATACAGTAAATAGGTAAAATCATTACGATTAATTTAAAGTTACAAACGTTATTTTGTGACAGACAGCAGCATGTAGGCTATTTTAGGCACATGTAATGACGCATAATATTAAACCATTTACATTCACGTAAGACATATCCGACTGTTTATGTGAATACTCACTAAGACAGACATTTTGACAATTGTGTGTGTATTTGACAGTTTAAGGTAAAACAACTCAAGTTGGAATGCGCGTGCTCTATACAGGCGGCTGGTGTTCGTGTTGTTTGTATAAGCTCAAAGAAACCATCTCTCAAAGAGCTCCCAAAAACGTTACTACTGAATGATAAAATCGCTTGGATGTTAAAATTGGCAAGCTTTTAAAAGACGTGAGCAAGTGATTTCCGTCAGTTGTCCAAAACGCGCACGAGAGTGCTGTATCGCAGTGTGCAGCTCGCTTATATAGTACTGGTGCGATGATAGAGAGGGGAGAGAAAGTATTGCTGAAATTACTTCACAAGAAAGTTTTTAAACTACGGATGTGATGTGATAATCTGTGTGGATTAATTCATTAATAAATATATGTGGTAATTTCTCACTTTGTAAACGTGAAACCTGCGAGTAAAATGAGTAAAATTATATGCAATATGCGCAAAATTTAGACTTAAATCAATTTATTGATTTAATATTGGTAGTTCGGTATTAGACATAAAGCCGCCTCTCAAACAGCATGCAAGTCCCAAATTGAGTTCTTCTCTATTGTGCTTAAACGGTCAAATACACACAAAATTATGTCAAAACATGCCGACTTCGCAAGTATTTGGCTAAACACAAGTCAGTTTGGGACTGTAGTATATTTTTAGTATTTATTTTAGTAGATAGTATATTTTGTAACTGTGTATTGGATCTGCACATAAGTTCTTAAAGTGATAGCAGCCTAATATAGGCCTTATATGCCAGAGAAACAAGACCGCAGCCATCTTTAGAAACTACTGTTTTTGAGGTAGCTCTGTATATTTATATGGCATCGCTGCCTAGGAGTAATTATAGAACAATTATAGAGTAATGTGAGGTCTAAAGTAAATGTCATAAATGTAGGTAGACTGGAAATTTTAAATATTTGGTTCATTCATAATTATACTATGAGTGTTGTTGAATGCTTAAATCCGATTGGTTGACTGACATTCTAAGGTGTGCATTTTTCAGGGAAACGCACAGCTAAAGTAGTTCTAGCAGGTCTTGACTGCATTGCAGTTCCATATCACTTCACCAAATGTTTTCAGTTATCTCAACAGGTTCTTACAGCCTACAACTGCAAAAGAAACAAAACCCACAACGAAACTGACCAAGCAAATAAATATAGTAAACAATAGGATAAAAACGGCAAATTATTGTCATGGTTTTTGCCACAAAATTCGTTTTATTGTGTCCTGAAAGAGCATACTCTCACACGCTCTCTCTCTCTTTCAAATGTACACACGTACTGTATAGTACGGACAGACGTTTTGTCAGCGCTGCTCCGATGAATTAATCAGTAAAATAGTTTAGCAACTTAAATATACAACTCACCAGCGAGGTAATAACTGTGTGGTTCTTAATAGATAAACCTATAGTTTTGCTATTAGTAGAGACACTGCTGCCGTTAGAGATGCACGGACTCACGTAGGCTGTTTATTCTCACTCAATTGCGTTAGTAATTGTATCAACGATATTATTCTGCTATCAAGGCTCAAGTCTTCGTTACTAGTTTTGAAATGACGTTTTGGAATTAGCAAAGGAGGCTTGCGATGAGATGCGTAAGAAATTAGTCCCACACATAAGTGTGTTTTAAGGACAAAAACCTAACAAATGTCTTGAAATACATCGGAACAGTGTCTTGAAGTGTGGTAACCATAGTATAAGCGGAATAATTGACTCTGGGCCATTGAATTCTTAGAAAATAATGAACACCCGAGGTGCATGTGCATTATTTTCTAAGTATTCGACGGCCTGTCGTCAATTATTCCTTACATAAGAGCTTACCTTCATGCTGTGGAAATACAAACCAGAAGACAGAACACAACAAGCGCAGTGCTGAAAAGGGGCGGGGCTAC
This sequence comes from Zacco platypus, assembly GCA_038088235.1. Lineage (NCBI taxonomy): Eukaryota > Metazoa > Chordata > Actinopteri > Cypriniformes > Xenocyprididae > Zacco > Zacco platypus. The sequence goes on from CM076073.1 coordinate 22,799,290, forward strand.
ATAAGGTCTATACCTGCTGCTGTCTGTCATGTTAATCAAAGAACAAAAGACAAAAAAGAAAATCACTCACCACTCTTGGCTGAATAACTTTTGTAACTTTAATTGTAAGCATTAATCTGTATTTAATTTTTTACAATGAAGACTATCCAGTGTTATTTTACATTTGATTATTTATTATTATTATTATTATTATATATTAATTTCATTATTCTAATTACTTTAATATTTCTTACACGAGTACTGCTGTTATGCCCACCTGAAAAACTTAAAGCCGTGTTTATTTCATTTGTCTCATTATTCTACTGTATTTATTTGTGCTATCGTTTACAATTTGTTTATTTGTTCTCATTTTATTACTGACTGTTTACTTGTCTTTTTTGTAAATTTAGTTCAAAGGTCAAATAAAGCCCTGTGTTGTGTTTAAACCATAGCAGCAAAATTACCCAAATTATCAAAAAAATGAGGAGATAATAAGAATATCAGTATGGCCGTATAGACGGCAGTTTTCCCCATGGTATTGAAAATGGAACCGAATATTGATATTTTTCAATGTATCGTATCAAAGTTATAAATTCCAGTATCGGCTCAACACTAGTGCCTACGATAAAAATAACATGCATGTTTATTATCATGATATATCGTATTACCATATATCAACACTTTTAATAGACAGATAGAAAGACAGACAGATCGATGATGGATAGAACACTGTCAAATCAACCAAGGAGAAATTTTATTAAAGAAAAAGTAAAACCAATTCTACAATGCACTTACCATTCTTAGTTTCTCCAGATGCAACCTCAGATAAGTATCTATAGTAATCGCCTTTCATTTTCAGATAAAACACCTTACTCTCTGCTTGAGAAGCATTGGGAATTAGGAACTTCTCCAAAAGACCCTGTCAAGACAAGATGGGAGCATCAGGATGGCTCAATATTGAGGAAAAATGGGCCTTTCTTTCTGAAGAAAGGTTAAATATAATTAATGACATTTTTAACACATTAAAACGAAAACAAAATGAACTGTTCTTTGACAACTGAACAATAAATATTTTTTTACTTAAGAAATGACTAAGAAAGAACATATTCAGAATCATTTGATGTCATCATAAAAGGTTTAAAAAGGTCAAAAGAAAGAAGTGAGAATACCAGCACATCATTGCAGATGTCCTGCAGTTCAGTCTCAATCTTTTCACGGTACTCCCGTGCCATTTGCTGCTTCTTCTCATTCCCCTCGGTTTTCTGCTCAATGCTCGAGATGACACGCCAGGAGGAGCGGCGGGCGCCTACCACATTCTTGTATGCCACGGAGAGCAGGTTGCGCTCTTCATTGGAAAGTTCCACACCACCCTCAGTAACAGCCTTCATAGCTGCTGCCATGTCATCATAGCGCTCGGCCTGCTCGGCGAGCTTGGCTTTCTGCACCAGGTCACTCTTGTCCATTTTCCACTGAGAATCAGATATGAGAATATGAGTATCAGGTATGAGAACTAGGGCTGCACACTTATTTGAAATTAAACAAATGATTTGGCAAAGGCTGCTATTTTTTTTATTCGCTCGGCTCTGAGATTACTTTTTCAAATGCACGTTATAAGTGACTAAAAATCGCAGTGCTTTCAGATGGAGCAGCATTTACTACTGATCACAGAGACATGCTTCACTGACAAACTGCACAATTAAAAAAATAGAAGCCTTTGTGATTTCATATCATGTAGAAGATATAATGTTATGTTAATGTTGTATAAATATGATTAATCTCATATAGGATGCATTTCATTGACTGATTAATCTCATATAGGATGCATTTCATGGACTGATTAACCCACAAAGCGCTTGTTTACCGGTGCTCATTCTTCAGCTTCAGCGCACACAGTTCGGTGCAGTTATTTGAAATAGTAATTTTATTCTTAGATGTTTCTTTTTCAAAAAACATCTATGCATTAATAATAATAATAATAATAATAGCATTATTACTATCATTTTATTTTTTTCATATTTTAATTAACAATATGGTTTAAAATAATTTCATTATTAAGAGGGTTCTGGTTGAGCATGAGTGAAAAGACGGAAGTGAAGTGAGCTCCTGAGCATTTTAATGCGTAGGCTATTCCATTTTATTTATACACATATATTTTGATTCTTTATAAGCAAGTAATGTTGTCCAATGACTTGTTAGGATCATTTAATTTCTTTGTAAGGCAATAGATTTTGTTTTTTGTAAAATTAAAGTTGGCCATAGGTGTTTAAATTAATTTTAAGGAAATTTACACTGGTTCACAATAGGCTACTGTACTGTAAAAATTTAATTTATGTGGAAGTGCTTGGCACGTGGCTTTTTATGGTGAGCCTTATATTTTTGTAAACAAGCTCTCCAAAAAATGCATCAAATTTTGGATTTAGATTTGTCGGCCTATATATTGATTATTGACTTGCTTTCAAATATATAGAATTATCTGCCAAAATGTTCATATCGGTGCATCCCTATTTATTTTATCATTACGAGAAAAGCATGCAGCACATACCTAAACACCGTTACCAGTGTGGTGTGGTGTTGGGATGTTTGCTAAATAATTTTTTTTTTTTTTAAATCAGTAACGAAAATAAATTGAATGAGCTTGTGAATTATGGAAGCATATTCGTAGCAATATTCAATTTAAAATGTAATACGCAATATGTAAAATGGCAATGCATTTCTGTATGTAAATTTACATTTTTCATACAATATGTGCAACTTTGGGGGGTAACAAGCTGCGAATAAAAAAGTTGGGGGGTTAGTTTAACCTACAGTCACCAAACTCGGTACACATATTGTTCTCATTAAGCCGGACAACTTTCTAATTTACAGTCATTTGCTCCGACCAACGAGAATTCAGATATTTTGATTTGAATGTGGATATTTTGAATAATCAAGCTCTGAACTTTTAGCAACTCCTCTTAGGTGATTCATGCTATCGCCGCCAAACTTTCTGAACATGATAAAAACATACTGAAAATGCTAAATTCCAAACGATTATAGTATATCTCTAATGATGTTGTCATGGCAAGGGTTTAAATTAAAAATAAATTTACAGTAAATTGACTCACAGAAGAAAATTGTCACCAATAAATGAAATATTCTCCCTTTTATTCCAATATATAATAAGACAATATATATAACAAGATATATTTTAAACAAGAACAAATATTTGATGTGTATATTTTTAATTTCAAGAAGTATGTGCAAGTTAAAATTAGGCAGATAGTTTGGTTACAATAATTCAAGGAACATTGAAATGTCATATTAGAATGATCACAGAATGAGCACTAGAGGGCAGCATATACCTATTTTTAAACAGGCTTGAGAAGACAAATGGTTTTAACAATACTTTAAAAAAAGATTATTTCTCATATCTTGTAAAGTCATTGTTTGACTTAAATTAAATTAAGATTGTATGTTTGGTAATGAACCTGGATGAATTTAAAATGAATATACAATTTTCTGATCATTAAATTTGTTTACTCTAAAAATTTTGTATTTTGAGATTAATTCATGACACTAAACAATATTCTCCTCTGATTTATACACTGTTTATTTCTATATACAATACTACTAACATTAAATAAGAAATTCAAACTTTTTTTAATCAATGTAGTATGTGTAACTTAAAAAATAAGTTGATTAACCGGTTGATGTAATTATCTGGTTGAGGACAAAAAAAAAGATTTTTAATATATAGTTAACAATAAGATGCCACTATAGGGTTATTCTGAACTGCTTTAAAAAAACACAATTTGTATTATAATCAATGTTTTTACCATACTCTATCAGCATGTATATTTAGTTATTATCGAAGACTACTTTTTGTCACGTTTAGATTTAAATTTTTCTTTAAAAATGTTGTTAAATCTTCTGAATCTCTGTCTCACTCTTTAAACCTTTGGAGACCTTCAGAGTTTAGCTCCAACCCTAATCAAACACAGCTGAAGCAGTTAACAGGGCTGGGTAGGTTACTCCTGATTGATTGCACCTGATTGATTGATCTACTTTGCTGCTGAATTGTTTGCGTGTGTTGCTCCTTATTGCCTTGTTTTGAATTTAATTATTGTCATTGTTTGTTGTCTATCACATTAATCGGACGTCGCTAGATTTTAGTCTTTTAATCTAAGTCACTATCACAATGCGTTAGCAATTCGCTTGTCTGATTATAAACTTGCCATCCGTGTCCACCGTTATTTCTGCTGCGCTCTTTTTCAACAAATTCATCAAACAACTGGTAAGTCGGATCAGTCTACGAACACGGTAAGCTATGTCATCTTCTCCTTTCATTGTTACTTGCACTGCCTGTCACATGCATAGTATAGCAATGAGGGATTCACATGTCATAAATGCAGGGTTCTAACTGACAGAGAAAATCTCAGAAATAAAGACACACATCCAAACTTTAATTGAGGATAGTAAGAATGCAAGGGCTTTAGATACTGTTTTAGATGCCACTAGCTTAGTGAACTCTTTACATTGTTTGGTTCTGGCTGTAGAGCCCATGCAGCAGGGCAATTAGGTGACCATGAGGCAGCCTAGTCATGGGAAAAAACACCACTCTTCCGTTCCATTTCGAACATCAAACAGGTTCTCCCCACTCAGTGACGCACCCACTGAGAATCCTGTTGAAAGTGGCCTAGTTATTGGCGATTCTATTACACGGAACGTGAATATAGAGACACCAGCCACCATAGTCAGATGTTTGCCAAGAGCCAGAGCACCTGACATCAAAGCAAATTTAAAAGTGCTGGCTAATGCTAATCGTAAATACTCTAAGATTATTATTCAAGTCCTTCGCCAGTCGGAGATCACCAAAATTAACATTAAAGAGGTGTGTGAACCCACATGTACGATGTCAGACACTTATAAAGAATAACTTTTATGTCACACCATATGACAATTTTAGGCACAAATGCAACCAATTTGTGAATAAATCCAATTTCCAATATAAAAACTAAAAGACCACATATTTTTGGAAATTCAAGAGACAGTACAACAAAACGCAATATTTTTTTTATACCTAATATTTGAAGAGAAAAAAAAAAAAAAAGTTTTTTTAGGCTTATGTGTCAACCACCCAGGTACATATACAGTATAACTGTGTCCTGCCACAGAAAGATTTTACCCCAGCTCGAAAATTGTCAGCTGACAGTTCTTTCCCTGAACGAGTGAGGCAGTGACCATCAGTTGGGTATAGCTATGAGTCGCAGTGGAGTGACGTCAATTCCCCTCTTCCATTGATTGGTTAGAGGAGGAGCTGTCAATCTAGAACCAGTGGACCAATGGTGACGCTTAAGCCCGCACAAATTTACATGAAACTCGAACTGCAAGATTAGGAAAAACGAGCAGAACGTGAAAAGAAGAGTGAAGAGAAAAACAGCACAAATTTACAAAAAGATAAAATATGAGCAGAAAATGTAAGAGCACAATAATACAGTAATTAATCCAAGGAAAACAATTTAAGAACACATAGTTTTGATTCATCCTCGGTATTTTTTTTAATGCGATTTAAATTTTTTGATTCACGCTTATAATTTGATCCGTTACCACATTGTTTGCTATTCTGATCATTTGGCATTGTTTGTTTCATTTTGTTTAATACAGGGTTCCAGACTGCGACCAAAATGGTCGCATATGTGACCTTTTTTTGAGAATGTGCGAGTTAAAATTTTATGTGGTCGCATTTGTTATTAATGTTATTAATTAAGACCGCTAGCTTTGCCTAACCACTGCACGGTTCTTCTTCATTGCACATAATGCAATGCGAACACAGGAAGTTGTGCTGTGTTGCCACAAGCAACCACTGTTTAGAGCAGCGAAGAAGAAATGAAAACACGTTAGCAGTATTTCAGGCCTATAGTGTTTGCTATATATATATATATATATATATATAGTTACAGAAAGGCAAACTAAAGGCTAATATTTTCCAATGTACCTTCAACATTCAGCAAATACATATCTATATCATTAAAACAAATATCTGAATATATAATTAACAATTTTACAGAGCTTGCAGATTTATTCAAATACAACAGTGAGATTTTCTGTAGTGTTTGTAACCCGCATGAACACGTGTATTCTGTGCATGACAGTCAGTCCGTGTGAAATGAATTCGGACTTCAGTGCAGCTTCACTGGAAACGCGATCTATTTATAATATTTCGATTAATTCATACTTTTCATATCTAATTTAATAAATATTAATTAAAACAATATAAATTATATATATATATATATATATATATATATATATATACCAGATTTATATCGGCCATCAGCCACTGTGATTTAATATATTTAAGATTAAGACGACTATTCATCAAGAAAGCATTGATTAAAATTGTTGTAACAAAAAAAAAAAAAAAAAAAAGTGCGACCAAATCATGTGCTGGTGCGACCAACTGAGAAAATTGGTACAACCAATAGAAAAGTTAGTCTGGAGAAACAATGGAACAGTTAGTCTGGAGCCCTGCAATATGTTTTTACATTTTGAAATCATGCTTATTTTTGATCTGTGACTGCAGTATATATGGCGGGAATTTGTTTCCATAGTGCAAGAGCACCAGGCGCATTCTCTGCGAGACACCCCAACCATAAATATCTCTGCTTCTAATAACGTACTGGTTCGATCACTGACAGTTGCACATAATCTCCAAGAATATTGACATTTCTCTACCGTGACCGGCTCAGAATGCATTTGCAAATCCACATTGAATTTTGCTACTTTCATTGGGGAACATTTAATGAAAATGCAATTGCAAGTTCCTTAACTTTGAGTGTAAATGCAATTAAGAAAAACAACATTCAAATGATCATTCTGCTACAATTTCAGCTTGAACATGCTAAACGAATATAATAATTTCTGTAATATATTTTTATTTTAATGTTGCAATTTATAAAGATGTTTAAATTGTTACAACTAGTGTAATAAATAGCAAATGTAAATTATATTACTGAATTTGAAATATTTTCCTCCAAAGGTGCACATATGGTATGAATAATGTAAATTTAAATACAAAAATGCATTGCCATTTTGCATATAACATTTTAAATTGAATATTGCTACAAATAAGCTTCCATAGTGAATCAGAATCGAATCGTGAAATTTGTCTCAATACCCAGCCCTACATAGGTTTATGATCTCACTGAGAAGAAAGTGATGAGAAACTGACAAAAATTGAATGCACTACTAACACAAAATATTGTGGCATGTTTGCCCGCATTATGTTTTAACGAATATTATTTCATGCAGTGAGTAATATAGCCGTTTGTAAATGTAAAATGTCTGCAAAGTTGTAAAGATCAAAGTGCAAGATAAATAAAGTTACTCAGGTGTCGTATTAACATATAAAAAAACGTCTGCTTAAGAGAAAATAGTATATGAGTATTTTACTAAGACTGTGCCGCAGCTTTCATAATTTGTCCTCTTCTCGATCATGACGTTCAACCACTAAATTCAACTGAACTCTGTCATGCCCCGCTGCCGTGCTAATCACACATCCTCATTTTAAAAAAAAAGCTTAGCGAATGTGTAATGATTCCTAATCTTCTGAACAATACTGCCAACATCATACTATTATCTAACGCAAAATGCAGGTAGGAAGTTCGGATATTTCATAGTAATGATTCGCCGCGTCTGACAGACAGTGAGGCCTGAAGCACTTAGCAACCTGCTAAATCCCTCCGCTGCCCGCAAAAACAGATCATTTAGGCAATTAAGGGAATGAGAAAACGTTATGCAAGACACATGGGGAGGGATACAGCAGATAAGGAAAGTACACTCACGTTCTGGATGGCGTTTACTCTGACTTTAATCGCTAAAAAGACACAATTCGGTTCCCGTGCTTCGCCTCGCTCTTTGGTTGTTCTGAGCAGTACCTCTTCCGCTTACAGTGACACTTCCGCTTCCTGCGTGCTAACTATTCAGAGAGGGGATTCCATACATAGACATAATTTTATATATATATATATATATATATATATATATATATATATATATACACATACATATAACGAAAACCTCTAAGAATATAAAGAGCTAAGAATCAGAATGAATCAAGATCAGCACCCATTAAAACAGTTAAAACAAGGTTAACGGACCATTAGCCTTATATTAGGCAGTTCCTTCACTTTCGAATTGAAAGCGTAACAGGCAATCAACTGAAAGCTGCTGCTAATCACTTTTCCGATTGACATAAAACGTTAAATCTTAAGACTCAAAGCAGTTGCAACATATGTAACATCGTATAACATATGTGACACATCACATAGACATAATAAAATACATACCCTATTGGCCTCTGGATCGTACGTCAACGACGCCGCCATATTTTGCAGGTCAACGTTCCCATAATGCTCATAAGTAGAATTGAGAAAAATGCCCGTTTCGTGTGCTGCTTGGGGCTGTACAAATCACCACACAATTGAATACAGGTCTCGGGGAATAACCTTTTACAGGTAAGGCTGAACATTTGTTTCTGGTTGTATTTGGTCATTATATAATTATGTTCATAGTAGTTTGCCACATGGACATATACACTAGACGTCGCTTGGCTACGGCAGTTCACTGGAACGAATGCGTCAATAGCGCCGCCATCTTGGAACAGGGGACCTCTCCTCTTTAATGCATCAGCGTCAATGTAGGCAAAGGTCTAACAGAAATAAAATCACCATAAATAGTCATGAATGCGATTTCTAGGATAGTGCTATAGGCCTAAGTTTATTAATCACATTCTTCCACTTGAGTAAACTTCGAATGAACTATTGTTACTTACCTTAGCCCTACTGCATGCAAAATTGCTACAATGGTGTGACTATACATGTTAATTTAAACATTTAAATTGTATTGGTTTATTAAATATGATACACAAAGCAATTTGCAGGTGGAAGCAAATAACAAATTTGAGAGGAACGTTTATCATTGAAGTCTCTGTTTATCACTTGGGAATCTACAAACGGATTCAGATTATTTTATTTAATACCATGTCAGCAATCAAAGCTATTTTCAAGGCAAAAATTAAATGATAAAAACACAAATATCATATAACATTTAGTCATTTAGCAGACGCTTTTATCCAAAGCGACTTACAAGTGAGGAAAACAAACAAGCGATTCTTCATGAATTGGCAAATAACACAGGAAGTGCTCACAATACCAGTTTCATACATTGCTCAGTACCATAAGCTAGAGTAGGAAGGGAAAAAGGGGGAAGGATAGGGTTTTTTTTATTTTTTTTTATGAGGGGATCAAGTGTTCACGGAAGAGGTGAGTTTTCAGCTGTCTCTTGAATATTGCCAGGGAATCTGCGTTCCTGATGAAAGTAGGGAGATCGTTCCACCAGCAGGGAGCAGTGAAGGAGAATGTTCTGGAGAGTGATTTTGTGCCTCTCTGTGATGGTACCACAAGTCTTCGTTCCTTTAGTGATCGCAGGCTTCTGGTGGGGACGTAGCGTTGTAGCAGTGTGTGGAGGTAGGAAGGTGCAGAGCCTGTGGTGGATCTGTAAGCAAGCATCAGCGCCTTGAACTTGATGCGAGCAGCAAGGGGTAGCCAGTGCAAAGAGATGAAGAGGGGCGTGACGTGGGCTCTCTTAGGCTCGTTGCAGACAAGACGTGCAGCAGCATTCTGGATCATTTGAAGAGGTTTGATTGCACTTGACGGCAGACCAGCCAGAAGAGCATTGCAGTAATCAAGCCTTGAAATGACCAGGGCCTGGACAAGCAGTTGTGTTGCGTGCTCAGTCAGGAAGGGACGGATTTTCCTGATGTTGCAAAGTGCAAATCTGCACGACCGCGCCGTCTTTGAGATGTGGTCACTGTAGGTCAGTTGGTCATCGAAGATAACTCCAAGATTTCTGGCCGACTTTGATGGGGTAATGGTGGTTGTACCAAGCTGTATGTTGATGTCATGTTGAAGAGTAGGAGTGGCAGGGAAGACTAAAAGCTCAGTCTTTGCCAGGTTGAGCTGCAGGTGGTGTTCTTCCATCCACGTGGAGATGTCCGCCAGACAGCTTGAGATCCGTGCAGCTACTGTGGAATCATCTGGTTGGAAGGACAGGTAGAGTTGTGTGTCATCAGCATAGCAGTGGTAGGAGAAACCATGTGCCTGTATGATGGGACCCAGTGATGTAGTATAAATGGAGAATAGGAGGGGACCAAGAACTGAACCCTGAGGAACCCCAGTGATCAGTTCATGAGGTTTGGATACCTCCCCTCCCCAGGCAACTCTGAAAGACCTACCTGTGAGATAGGACTCAAACCACTGAAGTGCAGTACCTGAGATGCCCAGTGACGAGAGGGTGGACAGAAGAATTTGATGGTTTACGGTGTCGAAGGCAGCAGATAGATCCAGTAGGATGAGAACAGATGATTTGGAAGCAGCCTTAGCAATCCGCAGGGATTCCGTGACAGACAGTAGCGCAGTCTCTGTTGAATGGCCGCTCTTGAAACCAGATTGGTTGACGTCCAGATGGTCGTTCTGTGTGAGGAAGGATGACACCTGGTTGAATACAACTCGTTCAAGTGTTTTTGATATGAAAGGTAGGAGAGAGACAGGTCTGTAGTTGTCCACGAGCGATGTGTCTACTAAATGTAAACAAATATCATATAAATACAATAAAAACAAAACAAATATAAACAGCAAGTCATATTATACATTTTTTTTAATTAACATATGATAAAAAAAATCCAAAACCTTTTCAGGCATAATCTCATTAAATATGTCCTTCAGTGAAGTAACTTCTTAAAAGAGTATTCTGCTTGTGTTAAGTCCAGGACAATCTAATTAAATTTGTTTGACAGATAAGGGAATCTTACAAAACATACATAAAGTTGGGTCTTCACCTTTAAGCAAAAAAGCATGGGTCAATTTTTAATGTCCTTATTAAGAGCTTCGGAATCTACAAACAAAACAAATCCATAAGTCATTTAGTGTACTTCCAGGGACACAGCCAAGTGAGAGCAGAGTAAAGGCTGGCTGAAAGGGTTTGTTCCCGGGTTTTTGTTGTTGTAAACAGTTTCTGTTTTTTTGAACACCCATACGCAGCAAAAAAGTCTGGCATCGTCCATGAATTCAAAAGTACAGATGGAGACAGCAGCGTTACCGAGCCACTTCCAAAGACAAGACCCCGTTCCAAGATGGCGGCGGTTTTGACGCATGCTGAGAACCCCCAGGCGATGTCTAGTGTATATGTCTATGAGTTTGCCACCGGAGTCAGTCAGAAAATAGCTAGAGATGGCGCTAGTTAGCTGTGAAAGTTGAGTTTAAATGATTTATATTATAGTTCGTTCTAGCGTATTTTATCTTATTTTATAAACTAAATTTCCTGAAATCTAAACTGACTTTTAAGACAAGCGCTCGTTTCGGTTAGGTGACTGACATTCTGTGAATTACTGTAACGTTAGTTAGTTGGCTTCCTTACTTTTCTCACACATTGAAGGTTTCCCAGAGACAAAAAGTTGAGGAGACTGTGGGAAATAGCTATAAGAAGGGAAGGTTTTTCTGCAAGCGAGTTCTGTGTGTTATGCAGGACAGGACTGTCAGGATTAGGGATGGAGCTAAACCATCGGTAGTAATATACATATACTATGTGCTATTATCAATATATTATTGTGATATTATATTATTGTACTTATTTATGTACTTCCATACACATAATAAATACATAGACGCCCCATTGGCCGCTTTGGAACGTTGCTGCGATACGTCAACGCGTCCGTCATATTGCTGAGGGCAAAACTGAGCTGTAAACAATTGCAAGAGAACTAGCGAGCTGCGGTTTTTCTGGATAAAAGCGAAAATAACGTTTACATTTATCAACCAATTTCAGTGGTTTATGATGTACAAAACGTTCCATCTCTAGTTACTTAAAACCTCGATAGTAGACTTAAAAAAATATTTATTTTAATAGTCAAAGCTCAGACTTGTCCTGTATTTGTATTTGTATTTGACCACCATTGTGAAAATGAAGAAAATCGAAGCAAACACGCTGGAAAAACATATTCCCTTCTTATAGCTACTTCTCACTGTCTCCTCAACTCTTTGTCTCGGGGAAACCTTCAATGTGTGAGAAAAGTAAGCTAGCCAACTAACTAACGTTACAGTAATTCACAAAAACTCAGTCACCTAACTGAAACGAGTGTTTGTCTTAAAAGTCGGTTTTAAGAAAATAAAGATGCATAAATAAATTTCAGGAAAATTAGTTTATAAAATAAGATAATATACACTAAAACTATAATGTAAATCATGTAAACTCAACTTTCACAGCTAATTAGCGACATCGTTAGCTATTTTCTGACTGACTCTGGTGGCCAACTACTATCAACATTATTATATAACGACCAAATACAACCAGAAACAAATGTTCAGCCTTACCTGTGAAAGGTTATTCCCCGAGACCTGTATTCAATTGTGCGGTGATTTGTACAGCCCCAAGCAGCACACGAAACGGGCATTTTTCTCAATTCCAGTTATGAGAGTTATGGGAATGTTGCCCTGCACAATATGGCGACGCCGTTTACATACCATCCAGAGCCCAATGGGGTGTCTATGTATTTTATTATGTCTATGGGGGATTCGGCTAAAGCCACTTGATGTGCACATGACCAGTGGCTGTAGCTGTATCTAGTCTTTACCTTAGACGAAAAAAAAGCATAAAAGCCTGCCAATGCTGTGGTACGCGGGGAATGAGACAAAAGGCCGGGTTTTTTTGTTTTGTTTTGTTTTTGAATGGATGTTAATGGATGAGAGGCTTCACTTCACTACACCGAATAAACCTCTTTTGTGAGGAAATAGCTTATCAAAAAAATATACACACAGTCTGTCCACTAATCTTTAAGATATTTTACACTAACACTTTTCTTGACAAATATGTGTAGATTTAATATAATACAGTTACCGAATACAATTAGTAAGTAATCTACCCAGCTCTGAATCTGGGTCTGAATGAAAGGTGTTTATTGTGAGAACTGGTGAGAATGGCTTGGCATTGTTCGAGGATCAGGCAAGATCAGCGGCATGTCTGACTAGAGTGATGTTTAGTCTGTTAGCAAAGTGTGTGCGGAAAGCCCTTATATGGACATGGTTTGGCCGTGTTCAATGCAAATGACTAACCTCTTGCATGCAGCCGCTCATTTAGAATACTCCAAAATCACTAAAATAAGAGTGAGGCTGAGAACAAATTCATGTGCGAACAAATGTGTTGTGAATTAGGCAGAGATTTTTCGTGAGAAGTTCTCCTGTGCATACAAATACGAAACAATACACACAATTATTAGTGAATGGGTTTATGTGGGCAATCTCAGCCTGTGGCTGCATCCGAAATCGCATACTTCCCTACTATATAGAAGGCGAAAAACAGTATATGACAAAAGAAGTATGTCTAAATTCAAAAAAAGTAGGCAAAAAGTACCCAGATGGCCTATTTCTGCCGGCGAGATTCTGGGTGTGTATACGATGGGGATCCCTTGAGGCCACGGGAGAGGATTTGTGAACGGTAGTGAAGTGACACAACTGGTAGGTCACGTGATACTGACAACTTGGTGAATGTAGTACCTCCAGATTACATTCATACTACGCACATTCGTATATAGATCATTCTTTTTAGAAATACTGAGGTAATTCACATATAGATCATTTCTTTTTTGTAAATAGGAATGTGTGCAAAGGATTGTAGGTCACTGAAGGATGCAAAGGTGCATTTGATGCATCCTTTAAAATCAGCTAAATGAAGGATGCAAAATGAAGACTGCCAAGGATCCTTCAAATTACCCTCATATCACGATACTGAACTCACAATACGATATTGCGATACTAAACATATGGTTAAAGGATAACAAAAAATGTACCGTTGATTAAAATGCTAAATTTGGTGTTACATTGGGAGTGGAAATGAATAAGCTTGGACTTGTTGCTGGTAACCCAATGCAACAATGGTGACACCAAAATAAAATATGATTCTAATGCTGAATCACAGATTTATTTTAGATGAATATGTTAGCACTCTGTCACTGACTAGATATATTTAAAATAGTGTAGACAACTTTTTTACTGGTGACATAAGACATTTGGCATTATCAGGACCCACAAATATTCCCCATTGCATTATTATACATTATATGTAAGCATGTACTCTGCAAGCATGATTTTTTTTCCCTCACATAGTAATTTTCATTTTGGGTGAACTATGCACATCACATTTTTTCACTATCCACGACACAATGTTGCATTTTTGTATTGCAATATATTGTGATACGATACACCCCTACAATACAGTGATATAAACATAGAAAATACACAATAGGCAGAATTACAAACACAAATGCTTTTTACAGATTTCAACAACTCCTGTGGCCACAGGTGTAGGGAATTAGCTCAAAGGGGAAATATTAACAATTATAACTCATTATGATTAATTATATACTATATTATATTATATCAGATTAACTTGATGTAGCTACTTTAATATTACAATCAATCAATCAGTTCATCCAATGAACAGTCAGTATTGATTATTAATTAATTCTAAGAGAAGGGTATTTTTCATGACCACACACACAAAAAAATTATTTCTTAGCATTTACAGCGCTTAGAGCTTGTAACAAATTCGAGATCATTTAAATGACAGCTATTCACAGGCAGGGAGTCAGAATCAAATACATATTGTGCACAAGTTTTATTAACTAAATTACGAACACATAACTAGACTAAATAAACACAAGCATAGAATTCACGCATATAGGAATTCACACACAGGAAGTGTATCATAATGAAGCGATGAAAGAGTCAAATAAACAATTCTGGAAGGACCAATAGTTTTCTAAGTAATAAAGCACCTTTGCTAACAAAGGGGTTCACAAATTAATACTAAATCGCTGTTTAGCATCTGGATCTGCAGATTGAGGAGAAATTCTCGATGGTTCAGTCCAAAGCTGTAATCAATATCTTCTGCTTTGGGTGAAGAAATATGAAACAACTTGTGCTGTTAATTTTTGCAGAGCGGCAAAATACCTCTGTGGGGACTTTTACGAGCCTTTGTCTCTCTAGCAGGGCATATGTAACTGGCTGAGTTGTTGAAGAAGAAAATATTAAAGATTCTTGTAATACTGATATGTTACACAGGTCACACACGATCATTTAAATCTTCAAAATACAAACATGTACACACCAAACTTGGTATACGTGAGTTTACGTTAACCGTTGGTTCTTAAAATAGAATATGCATTAAACAAAATAGCTTACAAAATAGTCATCATCATCACAAAATAGTAATCATAATCACAATGTCCTGGGATGCATATTTATTTATAGATCAGTTCATTTATAAATTAGTGCAGGAAAGTTTTGAGGGCAATGGGTTTTTCTATGACCTCTGCTTTTCCATGTAGCTACTTAGTTCAAATAAGCCTTATCCTTATCCCTCGCCCCAGTTGGTCTTCTCGGTGATGGGTCTACAGACTCCAGAGTGAGTTTTAAACATTATTTATTAAATATAAAAAATAATTGTCTGATTTGTCTCAGTCGTTATATAATCCCCCCTTTCGATCGTTGTTGTCCCTCCAATGGGCAATAGCAGTGGTTGTTGGCCTCCGCTAACAAGAAGCCACAGGAAGTTTGAAGGTTGGAGCACTGAACACTGGACCAGGTATATACCAATGTGTCTAATACCTACAAAGTTCAGGTATATCCTCATTTGGGCTTGAGTGCTCATATCTCACTCATGCTTTACCCCTGGTATACACCCATTTTTCAGGCCTTTGATGAGTACACCACCATAGTTATGGATTATATTAACTTTTGTGTAGAATGTTACATCCTGGAAGCTGATCCATGTCTTCCCTAACCAAAAACCATGGATGACACATGAGGTTCGGCTGCTGATTAAAGCCAAGGATACAGCCTATAGGTCTTGGACGGGGAGGCCGACAATGCAGCCAGGAGGGCTCTTAGAAGGGGCATCAAGTTTGTAAAACTGAACTATAAACAGCGAATTGAGGCCCACTTCAGCAAACTCCCGGCAAGTGTGGGAGGGAATTAGGGCAATATCGGACTACAGGGGAACAACATCTGCCTCTGTGAGTAGTTCCTGCACTTTAGCAGAGGAATTGAACCTGTTTTATGCCCATTTTGATGAGGAGAATAAGGATACTTTGCGGCCCCACCTGCCCTCCAATGACAATATTGCACCAGTCCTGAGCCTTCATGAGGTGAGACTCTGCCTGGGCAACACCAACCCCAGGAAGGCATCTGGTCCAGATGGAGTGCTGGGTCAGGTGCTAAAGGACTGCACGGCCGAGTTGGCAGAGGTCTTCACCACCATCTTTAACCTGTCACTGGCCAAGTCATGGGTCCCAGCATGTTTTAAAACAACAACAATCATTCCTGTCCCCAAACAAGCCAATGTCACATGCCTGAATGACTACAGGCCTGTGGCACTTACACCTATCCCTGCCAAGTGCCTGGAGTGGCTGTTCATGAGACATTTAAAAAAGGCCCTGCCACTGGCTATTGACCAGTACCAGTTTGCTTACCGGAAGAATAGTTTAACAGAGGATGCTATTGCTATTGCACTTCACATTCTTTTGGAACATCTGGAGCACAAAAACACCTATGCAAGGCTGCTTTTTATTGACTTTAGTTCGGCTTTTAATACAATTCAGCCGAACACACTATCGCTGAAACTACACAACCTCGGACTGGACAAGTCCTTATGTAACTCGATACTGGACTTTTTAACCAACCGTTCTCAGTGTGTGAGAATAGGTGGGCATGTTTCAAAAACCATATTTATCAACACTGGTGCCCCTCAGGATTGCGTGCTTAGTCCACTACTTTACACACTTTACACATATGACTGTTCTGCCTCCTTCTCTACTAATTACATCATCAAATTTGCAGACGACATAACCGTGCTCGGCCTCATAACAAACAACAATGAGACGGCATACAGGGAAGAGATTGAGCTACTGCCAGAGTGGTGTAAAAAACATAACCTGGCTCTCAATACCAAAAAAACAAAGGAAATCATAGTTGACGCAAATCGAATCATCCTGGTCATTTACCTCTCTACATAAATGGAGAGGCAGTAGAGAGGGTGAGCAGCTTCAAATTCCTTGGTCTCATTGTGTCTGAGGATTTGTCCTGGGGCAATAACACCATTTCAACTGCAGGGAAGGCCCAGCAAAGACTCTTTTACCTTAAAAAGAGCCAAACTTCCACAGAGGCTCATGATAAACTTTTACAACTGTGCTATTCAAAGTGTGCTGACTTACGGACTGTTAGTGTGGTTTTCCAGCTGCACTATAGCTGAACAGCAGATGATTCAGCGAGTGGTGAAAAAGGCCGGTAAAATTATCGGGACTGTGTACACCTCCCACTCCCTGCGCAGGTCGCTTAACATCGTAAGAGACCAGTTCCACCCAGCACACAGCCTGTTTCATCTATTGCCCTCAGGTAGGAGGTACAGGTCCCTCCGAGCCAGAACCACCAGAATGGTCAACAGCTTTTATCCCCAGGCAGTCAGATTGCTGAACAAACCTTGTCCCCCTCTCCACTCACTTAATTGGTACCCAAGCATTACTCTTCAACAACTGTAATATTTGGGATCTGGACTTTGCATTGCTGCAGTACACACAATTATACACATTGATATATATTCATTTATTTAATTATTCACATTCATATAGAAATATTACTGCTACATGTTATAGTGGAAAATTGTTGATATGCGGTGTTATGCTGATGTACTGTGCTACTGATGATCTCCTGTGGCCGCTGTTGATGTATGAAGTCCCAATATCTACTGTGGAAAGCTTTGAGCGAAACATCCCCCAATTCCTATGTAGGTGGTTGAGCCTGCCTAAAGCCTGAGTAGCATCGCACTTTATGGGCACACTAATAAGCTGCAACTGCCCTTTACCAGTCTGACTGAGGAGTTTAAGGTCACAAGAACCAGGGAGGTGCTGCTGTATATAGATTCCTCTGATTTCAGAGTCTTCTCTGCAGGAATTACAGTTAGAACGGGAAGGAAGTGGGGGGCACAGGAGGCCGTCGAAGCACGGCTGAGGCACAATATTTTGGTAGGCTCTGTCTCAATCGGACGAGCTGGATTTGGCAGTCAACCAACACCTTGCTATGACAAGGCTCAGGGCAAAGAGAGATGCCAGCTGATTCAGGAAGAGATCCGGGCAGAGGTGGCCATGCGCCAACAAGGAGCTTGGACAAATTGGGGGGACACATCTGCCCGGTAGATCACTTGGAGAGAACTTTGGAAGGTGGAACCAGCAAGACTTAAGTTCTTGATACAGTCAGTATATGACGTTCTCCCAAGTCCATCCAATCTGTATAATTTGGGATTGGCAGAGACTCCAGCATGTCCACTGTGCCAGGCGAGAGGTTCTTTTGGAGGATATTTTGAGCTGCTGTCCTAAGGCCCTTGGAGAGGGGAAGTATAGGTGGTGCCATGACCAGGTGCTGAAGGCAGTAGCTAACGCCATCAGGTATCCAGCAGAGTAACATCAGCACTCTACAAATTATGACATAGCCTTTATTAGAGCAGGGGAGATACCTCAGGCAGGATACAAGGTCCTGATAGGACTTCTGGCCAAGGCTCGTGACTGGCAGTTGAGAGTGGATATTGGGAAACAGCTTAATTTTCCAAAGCAGATGTCACTCAGGCCTGACTTGGTCTTAACATCTGCCACCTCAAAGAAAGTAGTGCTGCTGGAGTTGACAGTCTCCTGGGAGGAAAGGATAGAGGAGGCCCAAGAGCGGAAGAGGGCTAAGTACCTCGAGCTGGTGGAGGCTTGCAAAGGAAATGGGTGGAGGGCCCGCTGTGAACCTATTGAGGTGGGATGCAGGGGATATCCAGGGCAGTCTCTTCACCGGGCATTGAGGCTCCTTGGGATAAGAGATTTGCATCTGAAAAAAGCCACCAGGAACATCAGTGAAGCCGCCGAAAAGGCTTCACGGTGGTTGTGGATTAAAAGGGGAGATCCGTGGTGTAGTATGCTACTTAGACACAGACTGGGGACTGATCACCCCCGGTTGGGTCGCCCAGGTGAGAGTGTCTGATGATTAAAGACCCGAAACACCCTATGAACCTGGATTCTTCACTGAGGATGTGTCCAAGTAGCACCATCTAGATGTAGATGGTGTTTCGTCAAACTAGCAGAGACTGGCATGGGCCAGTGACTTCCAGGAAAGGCTGGATGACAACCATGAATAGTGTGGTGGCTACTGGAGAGACAATGGACAGCAAGGAGAGACTGCAAAGGGGGCAGGGAGGGTTGGCACCTCGAACTGAAACTCCCGTGAGGGAGCACCCACATATAGCTATGGATAGTCCTAATGGAAAATACCCCCAGGGGTGCCCGAGAGGGGGGAGAATGAGCACCCCAGTCGGATGGATTTTCTGGTTTACGACTCAAGCAATGGATCAATGATGATGAAAGCAACCAGTTTTTGCGGCAAGGTCTGTAAGAACCTAAGAGGTTTGAGGTTTCACCAGACCAAAATGGAATGCGTAAGGAAGAAGCACATTGAGCAACGCACAGAGTCAGTGCCCAGTACCTGGTGAGACGGAGGAGGAGCAGGACCGGGAGTCAACCCACAGTGTCCAGAACCTCCGAGCTCCACCTGCGGTTCCTAGCAAACCATCAGAAGGAGAAAGTGGAGGGACATCGCCAGCCATGCCTCTGGAACTCACAAGTGTGCCATCAGCAATTACTGCATTGTGATGCTCATTCCTTGCCAGGGAACCACGTCGTTGGCAGCCTTTGAACTATTCAAAGCGCACTTCGTTTTCAGTGTAAGCTATGATGATGCTCTCAGCCACATGTACACATTCCTCCAGACAGTGTACGGTATAGATGCTGACACCACTAAACAAAGTCCAAAGGTGAAGGAACTGGGAGCCAAGATCATGTACAGGAACTTTGAGTCAGTGAACAATGTTTAGGTGTTACATTTGTAGAGCATTGCATAATGCACCTAGTACATTAATTCAGCACTTCAAATATTTTCATGGCCTATATCCGTGCAAATTTGTTCTTGTTTGTGCTCCGGAGCAGCGTTCACCACAGTATAACCGTTTTAAAGGTTTTAGAATGCATTTAAATAATTCATAAAACTGTTCACATGGACCCAAGCAGTGATGTTTTGCAAACAAGTGTTTGTATCAGACAACTGCATCATATAGACTGCAAGCAGCTGGTATGAGCTTTGTTTTATGAATTTGAATGTTGAACAAGGTCATTGTACAGGGTATTTTGAGTTCCCTGTCCCTGGGCAAATTTAATGTGAAGCCCTGTTAAAGGAAAAATAATAAAATGTATTCATTGCAACACTTTATGGTCTGATTATTGGGATGGTAACACTAATAGCTGGTAACTGTTGAAACTATAGTGTAAACCACAGTGAATTTTGCTTGCAAGTTGGCAAAGTGATGACAAGGTTCAAAAGTGTCTCCAAGTTAACTTTCAACACCAATTTTGGTGTTCTGATCCTCACATTGTGGTGTTAAACCTTTAGACTTTAAGATTTGGTTAGTTAACACTATCAGAGTGTTAATTTAACACTTTTGAAAGCGTTAACATTAACACTTTACCATTGATTCCCATATGTATTCTGGGCAAGTGTTAATTTTAACTCTGAGAGAGTTAAATCCACTCTTTAAAATTTGCTGTGTGCTGCCCGGTTCATCCATGTAGGCATTTTGGCTTACTTGCCCTTAAAGGACAACAACACACCTGGTCTTTTGTCTCTCGATTGCATGGGCGTCGGAAACAAAAAAAGTGGGTGGGTCCTCTCCCAAATTTTTTTTTTTACTGGGGTAGATGATATATATATATATATATATATAATTAATCGATAACAAATTGGGACTGGATGGTAATTTTGTACAGTGAGCTTGGCTTCCTTTGATATGGCTGTTCTCGTGTGATAAAATAACCATTAAAGAATTTCGTAAATAAATTTTAGGAAAGATGAAATGCGAGAAAAAACATTGCATAAGGAAGATGTTCTACCGTTTCAACAGAACTTCTTTCTGGTGTTTCAGAAGCTTGAGAAGTAGCCATTGTAACTTTGCAGACTGTTTCCTAAAGTTTATTGAAATAGCAAGTTCAGTAGGTAGGGCCTGTAGGTTTGAACCGACTAGAGAGTGACGCATTGAATGTGTTCAATAGTTGTAAATCACCCTCTGCTTAACCTCTAACCCCTGTTTCATTGGGCGGTAACACGTCCATAGAGCATGTGAAACATTTAAATGTTTCAAAGATCTCTACTCCGCATTCTATACCCTAAAATATAATATAGTATGTAAAATGACTCAAGTGGATGGTTAAACCATCTTTGTATTCAACATGCTACGACCAAAGAGCCACTGAGAGATCGCTAGCATTACAGCTAAAAGTATTGGAAATGTGTAGGTTTTTCGGACAAAAGAGAACGGGTAAAACGATAAAGGAAAACAAACACACTCATAATTACAATTACAGATGAAAAAGAATGGTGACGTAAGATAGATATCTAACTATTGTGAGTTGGGTATTTGAGGTATACTCACCTGGGATCAGTCTGGTTTGGGAAAGAGTTAGAATCATTTGTGTATATGTTGTTAGTCTTCATTTTAGTTATTCATAACCATTATAAAGGTTTTGTATGGCTACAGTTATTTCATGGTGTTTATGAATACAGTTACTGAGTTTGTCTGAAATGTTGTATTAAAATACGACACAGAGGACAGAGTCTTGTAACAACCTAACCATCTCTCTCTCTCTCTTCTCTCTCTCTCTCTCTCTCTTACAGGCAACCGACTACCCTGTAACTCTATGTTTTTAACATATATAAGATATCATGACTGACATCTTTATAAATGAATAAAACTAAGCAGGGGCAAATATTTAAAATTGTAAAAAAAAAAAAAAAAAAAGATATTTTAAATAATTTTGATTTTATGCTGATTAGGGATAAAAAACACATACTCTAATGGCTTCCTAAAAGAAGAATAAATCATTGAGGCAAACTTGACAACATATTAAAGTAGTTGCGCATGTTTCCAGGCAGACGCCTAAAAGACATAGTATTGGAGTGGCCTGAATCAACTAACCTTTCACTTAAAATTACTGCTTATCAAGTTTACTTTTAATCAAAGTCCTGTTTAGAGTACAAAGAAAATATGTTTCCGCGACTGTAACATGCTGTAACTAAGTGTAATAGATAGTAAATGTAACAGAGAAACAGCAAGAGTGTGACCGCTTCATAGACGGAGCAAAAAGATGACCTAAAAGAACATTACAACTTTAGTTTAAACACTCTTGTGTAGTAGGAGTATCATTTGTTCATGTTTTCTTTATTTGCTGCGAGTAGCTGCATGTCTGACAGTGCTCAAAGAGTAGTCTTCATCTAAAACTACATAAACAAAAATTGAAAGAGGATCATCCACTAGTGGAAAAATGGCATTTGCAATCTTTCACAACAGATCAGAAGACAGGGTTTCTGTGTTATGTTTTCATTATTGCTATGTGTCGCACATATGTAATAAAATGTATACGTCTAATATCTGTATAAAGATTACGTTTTAATTTTTTCTTTACAGGGGCATGCAGCGTTATAGTTCTTAAACGCGTTTGCATTACATTTACATTTAGTCATTTAGCAGACGCTTTTATCCAAAGCAACATTAGCGGCATTAACCAACAGAATTGGTTTTGTCAAAAGAAAAAGTTCAGTCATGCATTTAAAAAGTGCTCAAATGAAAGGTCCGTGTTCATCACACGTGATGATTTGCACAAACTTACACTGACAACAACCAGAGAGGGGTATTCAGCTAAAAACATATACAGACCAACAAATAAAATGCTAACGGCGATTTTGATAATTTTATGACTAAGACTAGCGAGGGGGGGGGGTAATGACTACCGCAATAGATCAAGAGTTGATTTCTGTATGCAATATGACACGCCTAGACCTCTTGAATTAAGATGTTCAAATTTATTGTGCTCACATAATTCCCACAAAAGATCATGTTTGAGTTGTAGCTATAGCTTTACTAGAGTGTGTAACTTTGTTTACCTCCCTCAAACTTTAATGAATGAATAGCTTTCGTGTAGTGGTTAGACACGTTTCAGTTGAAATCGCTTCAAGTGCAAACAGGCAGATTCTTCATGCAATCTCCAATCAAAGAGATGGATAATTGTACTACAAGAAATATCAATTTTTATTTTGTATTAACTAGGCCCTTGTAAAAAAATATTAATAATCTAAGCAAATTGTTATAAACACACGGTACAACCATTTAATGTATAGTTGGATGCTAACATCTGGATTCTGATCTAAAGCAATACTGAAACCTTTTAAAAAATGCTGTGAACCCTTGATACTAGCGTACACATATTGTATAATACATGTTCACAAGTGAAAATGACATTCTTTTCTGGATCCTTGTATTGCATGATTGTAACATGTCTGAAACTTTAAAACTAAGACTTATTCCAACAGCACACGGGGAAAATCATTTTTGACTAATAGTTTGGCAAAAGAAAAAATAATTTGTTTTAGTCACATTTTAAAATCGGCCATCATTTCTTAAAAACCATTGTGTCAATTGTATTTGGTAGCTTGATTCTTTCATTTCATCATGTATTAACTTCATATTGAACAGGCTGATAACATGAACCTAGAAATAACAAACGTAAATTTTATAAAATTAAAAGAAACAACTAATGACATTGTGTCAGAACTCATGATACGTTTGCTTTTAACTTTTTATTCAAACTTTAAAGCAATATTATCTTTTGAAAATGTGTAATACAGTATTTGATTTTGGGGTAAAACTAGCTTGCGTGTGTACTGTTTTCAACCATTGTCGTGAACCTCTGGCCATCCTTAATGGCTACATTGTGTGAGGAACTGTATACTTCTTAAGTTTACATGCAAGTTTTTTTTTTTTTAAAAACCTATTTAACAGCAAAGATATTTTCTAGCACAGAGTCTGATGTGGACATGCCAGGTAGGGGATTTGGTCTAATCTTTGGTTTTTAAGCACAATTAAATATTCTCAAGAGCCCCATTGATCTTGAAGTCATGTCTTCTGAAAGACCTGGGATGTGTAGATTCCCTCGATGGAGAAATGTAGTTATATAAATATAACACAGTTGAAATGAATGACTACCCTGTTGTTTAACACCCTGCAAAATTGTTGAGGGTCAAGGGTTATACGGTCTGCTCATATAAAACTTATAAGCACAGTACCAGATCACAGCTACCGCAGAATGTCGGATGTTATAGTAGTATGATAAGATATGACCAGCTTTTGTTTAAAGTAACATCATGCTTTGAATTAAGGCGAGTAAAGTTAAATATTCACTCGAGTCAAATTTGTTTCATGGGATCTGAACTGAGAAGTGTCTGGTCTGTAAATCACCTCATCTCCCTATATCCTGAGGCCATCATTCATGATTCTTAAGGACCCCTCTCAGAAAATGCGTTGTGATTTTCTTAAAAAATACAACTTAAGCTAAATAAGAGCAATGTTGAGTCCTCATTTTCATGGATGTGAGAGTCACATATGTGAGGCGTCAAACACACAGACTTATTAAATTCTTTTTAAAAAAAAAAAATCTAATTAAATATTCGCAGCTTATTTTAAAAACATACAAATTACATGAAACATTGTGTGTCGCATGGACAAAAATACCACTTGAATCTATTTGTATAGTTGAGATCTAAGACAACTAAGCACAGATTTTGATGGAACATTTTAAAGTTTTTGAACAAATGTTGTTCAATAAAAAAATAATGCTTTAGGTTAAATTTAAGCAAAATCATATACCATTGAGTATCAGATGTTATCTTGATACAGTAGACTTCCAGGAAGAATATTTGACTTTAATAAAACTTTAAAGAGTGTATTTAAACAACCTTTTAATTTTAAAAGATCACATTTAAACTTTTAAGATTATGTTTTGAAATAAATTTAGTACCAAAAATAAATAAATAAATAAAAACATTCACTCTGGAATGGAGCCTCATCTGGTCTGTATCTCCTCCCATCTCTGTGAGGGTCTGAAGGCTTCATTTCACTGTGGAGTTTATCCCTGGGAGGATCTAGGACTGTTTTGTTTATGATACAACTTAAAACTATTTGATTTTTATTATTTATCATTGTATAAAGAACTATTTCTTCACCTCAATGAAAATGTTAGGATATTTTAATATATATATTTTAATTTATATATTAATTTAGCTATAACTAAAACTTTGTTTAAATATTTTTTTAGTAACATATTTGTTGTTACATATTTCATTTAAATTGGAGATAAGTTCCTTTTATAGAACCAGCCTGAGGCATCTCATGTTCTGAATGTATTCAATGTTTCTCACTCTCTGAAAATGTTTGGTGATTTTCTTAAGGAATGATTGAAAATGTAACACATTGTGTGAGGTGGCTTGAGAGACCTCCACATTTTTTACATATGCTGATACATGAAAATTATACTTTAGGTTTAAGTCAGATCACTTCTACCATGAGGACATCAGTCTTCTAAGAAGATCAATAGAAGATTTGTTTTATTAAGACTTTAAAAATATAATTTAAACAAAACTTTAAAGATTTAATTTTTCATTTTAAAAGATGTCTTTTAAAAAATTTTGCAGTTATGCTTTGACTATAAAGTTAGCATGAACAAACAATGTTTCATCCTCCCACCGCTCTCCCCCTGTCCTGCATTTCACAGAGCGGCTGGAAGGAGCTCTTTGGAGAGTCAGTGAGAGAGATTTTAGATTTCAGCATAAACTAATAGCGCTTGTAAACCATTTCAGGACATCAACAAGTAAGGAGATCTTTCAAAAATGTGAGATATTTAACTAAAACGGTGGTAAATGTTTTATTTATTCATGTTTGTTATTGTATTGATCCTTACATACAATTACATATTTTTATTTATCGTCTTATGAAGAAGGGAATGTTTTCAATAAACTTTTTGAAATAATTGGAAACTTATTTTTGTCACTCGCACAGAGAAGGATGAGATGAGAGACCCGTGAGTTGGAATGCGGATGCTGTCGTCCATGTGACCGTACACGTGATCCAACCATGTGATCAACGCATATGACCCACCCCTGTGACCCAAGCGTGTGACCCATCCCTGTGAGCCTGGACATTTACCCTCAATTATGATGGTCAAAGTCATAAAAAAATATTATCCCTCATCTAATTATCAATTATCCCTAATTCAATTGTCTCATCCATACCCCACAGGTCATGGGGTGAAACAACCCCCGGAGGGGAGGGGTCAATGAGGTCAAAATCATTAATCATTTGACTGGGGTCAAAGGTCAAAGCCATTAATCATTTTTTGACAGTTCATCCCGTATATTTACTACTAGCGCCATCCACTGTCAGAGAGTGAATGTTATGTGGATTTTCATTCAGCCGGCTCCTTCATTTGTTCCGTTGCCATGCTTCTCATCCGTGTCAAGCTTGTTTCAGAGTACGCAATCGCATACATGTTTATAATTATTTTATGCTGAACGGCTTTGTTAATATTGGTATCTCGTCACATTGACAGTTACAAATTACAATGAATCATGTAGCCTATTTCAACTAAAAATCGTGAAATTAAATAAAAGTTTATTAGTTTGCATTCCTTGATATTTCTGTTGGTCGTTTAATGTTTCTATTGTGAAACAGCTGAGAAAATGTTGAGTTTATCTCGCACTTGATGACTAAAGCGTCAGGCTGGAATTCATGATCATCATTCTGCAGCTTCTGTGAAGATAAAGCCCACCTACTTTGATTTGATTGGTCGATTCAAACATTTTGACATTAATGAGAGCGGTATTTGACCGCTGACAGCTCAGATGAGAAGGTCGGTAATCTTGGCTTTGTGCAATATGTCCGTACAGCACCAAAGAAGAGTTAAGCAATTATTTATTTATCACAACCTTTCTTATATACATCGGAAAAATACAGAGGTCCGGACCTCAATGTTGGGTATGGCCTTGAGTGGTATGGATTTGACCAACATGATTTTGAAATCCCTGCTTGCTATATGCTTTTGTAAAGTACTAGGATAGGAGAAATCTTCTTGGCCAGAAGAAAACTCCTTTTTAAGAGTTGATAAATTTTTTTTTTTAAAATCGGACTGATCGGACAGACCAGTCTTTCTAAATTTAATTCTAAAACTAGAACTAATTTTAGACCATATATATTCATAATTTATTATAAGCTGTTGTAATTGATTATCCATATATACATAATTCCATTCATGGATGATATATACAGTTGTGTTCAAAATTATTCAACCCCCACTGAAATTGATTGTTTTGGCTGGTTTGACATTGATTTTGATCATTCAGTCATCCTGCTTACAATTAAATCAAAGAGGCACGTGTAGGTCAGACAAATATAACATATATAATGAAATAACCACAAATGTCTTTTCTCTGCTCACATCATTATCAGTTTTATTCAACCCCCAAGTGACATTCAATCTTAATACTTAGTACAACATCCTTTTACAGTTATAACAGCTTTTAAACGTGAAGCATAGCTTGACACAAGTGTCTTGCAGCGAGCTACGGGTATCTTCGCCCATTCATCATGGGCAAAAGCCTCCAGTTCAGTCACATTCTTAGGCTTGCGCATTGCAACTGCTTTCTTTAAGTCCCACCAGAGGTTCTCAATCGGATTTAAGTCTGGTGACTGCGATGGCCATTTCAAAATGTTCCAGCCTTTAATCTGCAACCATGCTCTAGTGGACTTGGAGGTATGCTTGGGATCATTGTCCTGTTGAAAGGTCCAACGTCTCCCAAGCCTCAGGTTTGTGACGGACTGCATCACATTGTCCTCCAATATCTCCTGGTACTGAAGAGAATTCATGGTACCTTGCACACGCTGAAGCTGCACCTACAGAAGCAAAACAGCCCCAAAGCATGATTGACCCCCCGCCATGCTTCACAGTAGGCAAGGTGTTCTTTTCTTCATAGGCCTTGTTCTTCCTCCTCCAAACATAGCGTTGATCCATGGGCCCAAACAGTTCTAATTTTGTTTCATCAGTCCACAGAACACTATCCCAAAACTTCTGTGGTTTGTCCACATGACTTTTGGCATACTGCAGTCGACTCTTCTTATTCTTTGGAGACAGCAAGGGGGTGCGCCTGGGAGTTCTGGCATGGAGGCCTTCATTACGCAGGGTGCGCCGTATTGTCTGAGCAGAAACTTCAGTACCTACATCTGACAAATCTTTTCTCAGTTCCTCAGCAGTCACACGGGGACTTTTCTCCACTCTACGCTTCAGGTAGCGCACAGCAGTCGAAGTCAGCATCTTCTTTCTGCCACGACCAGGTAGCGTTTCAACAGTGCCCTTTGCCTTGAATTTGCGAATGATGCTTCCTATGGTGTCTCTTGGTATGTTTAACATCTTTGCAATCTTCTTATAGCCATTGCCCTTCCTGTGAAGAGTAATCACCTCTTCTCTTGTCTTGTCTTCCTGGACCATTCTCTTGACTTCACCATGTTTGTAACCACACCAGTAAATGTCTAGAAGGAGCTGAGTATCACAGTCATTTTAAAGCTGCCTAATTGGTGCTTATTAGGCTTTATTGCTGCTCCCTGACATCCACAGGTGCTTTCAATACCTGATTGAAAACACTTCAATGGACCTCTGTTCTTCAGAGTGGTAGTCTTTAAGGGGTTGAATAATTGTGTCAATGAAGAATTCACAAAAGAAACATTTACTACTGTATTACAAAACCAATTGATGTCATTTTAGTTGCATATGCTTCTTTAAGAAGTCCTTGTAGGATTTCATTCTGAATTCAATTACAAATGTACTCTAAATTCTCTAAAACCATTTACAGCATTGGGGGGTTGAATAATTTTGAACACAACTGTATTCATAATTGTTCATTACACATTATGAATTAATTATGTATACATTTGAGCTAATTCGTTACGAGACATCCTATGACAATAAATGACTACAGACCCATTGCACTAACCTCTCATTTAATGAAGGTTCTGGCACACCTTAGACCGCTGGTGAATCCATCACTGGACTCTCTGCGGTTTGCTTATTGGGGATAGACCCAATAACACAGTTTGCATTTTGTTTTTTTATTTTTCCAGTGCGTTTAATACCATCCAGCCAAGGTTGTTGAAGGCAAAACTGGATGAAATGCAGGTGGATGCTTCCTTAGTCACTTGGATCCATGATTATTTGACGGGCAGGCCTCAGTTTGTGAGACTACAGGGATGTGTGTCTGAATGTCTGATAAGTAACATCGGGGCCCCACAGGGAACTGTGCTACAGTGGGGAGAACAAGTATTTGATACACTGCCGATTTTGCAGGTTTGCCCATTTACAAAGCATATAGAAGTCTGTAAATTTTTATCTTAGGTACTCTTCAACTGTGAGTGACGGAATCTAAAACAAAATGTCCAGAAAATCACTGTATGATTTTTAAGTAATTAATTTGCATTTTATTGCATGACATAAGTATTTGATCACCTACCAAGAATTCCAGCTCTCACAGACCTGTTAGTTTTTCTTTAAGAAGCCCTCCTGTTGTCCACTCATTACCTGTATTAACTGCACCTGTTAGATACTTCGATACTTATTTTCCACCATAATTTGCAAATAAAGTCTTTAAAAATCAGACAATGTGATTTTCTGGATTTCTTTTCTCATTCTGTCTCTCATAGTTGAAGTGTACCTATGATGAAAATTACAGGCCTCTCTCATCTTTTTAAGTGGGAGAACTTGCACAATTGATGGCTGACTAAATACTTTTTTGCCCCACTGTGCCACACACACACACACACACATATATATTATATATATATATATATATATATATATATATATATATATATATATATATATATATATATATATATATATATATATATATATATATATATATATATATATATATATCAGATATGCTGAATGCAGGGAAAAAACATAATATTTCTGGAGGAAGGAGGTGAAGTAAGACAAGCAAATCAGAGGCAGCCCGTTCACTAAAGCACTCTAGATTCAGAGTGAGATTTATTAATGGACTTTTTGGAGTGACCTGTAGAAGGTTTTGAGTGTAATTTCTAAGCCTTATGTCATTCCACTGCACTTCAGAGGAGAGCAGTGAGGACAGTTGTCAGCAGAGCATCAGTCTGGGGAAGAAGCCAGAATAGGGTGCTTGTATTAGTTTGCTTTGGCTCGAAGCTGGGCTCTTTTGCCGGTGACAGCCTGGAAGCCAGTCTTGATGCTGGCTACAGAGCAACGCGAGTGACAGGTTTCACACTGCAAGAAGTAGAGACGTGTGTCTTTCTGCAGAATTGTGTCCGGTGAGCGGCAGGTATGACAAGTCACATATTCCTCTGTGAAACAGAAGAGAAAATGCCTTGTCAAAAATCTATTAGGTAAACTAAATTTACATGCAGAAAACAATGCAGTGTTCATCACATGTAAACCAAAACAGTAAAGCGGACTGATCTAAATGCTATAATATGACACATACTACATTTGAAAAGGACACATTGACACTTACATGAATTTATGTTTGCACAATTACAGTTTATTAATCAAGATAAAGCATGAATCATAGGGAAGGATGTATGCTTCTTGACTTGCTGGCAAATGACAAAAAGATTTATTATTATCATGGACAGTTACAGCAATCAAGTGCTAATGGTTACAGCATACATTAAGTGCTTTTAAAATGTTCGATTTAGCTGAACACGGTAAAATTAAATTATGCCAACTGCAAGTGTATGTAAGTGTCTGATGAGAGGTATTAGAACAGTACATACAGGGGTTGAACAATAAAACAAATACTGGCCAATATATTGCTGGAAGTTTCATGTCTATATATTGATTTTACATTCCACTAGTAAGAGAGTGAATGTTGAATTAGCAGAGCAATAGCACAGATGTAGACATATCAAAGTTGAAAAGGTCTCAAAAGAGAACAAATTGTTGATGCGTGTGACCAGGACAGAGTCTTATCTTTATCAAGAGCCATGGTATCCAGGATAATGTCGGCATACCACCATGTAGAACGAAACCACATACAACAGGAGTAATTGTTGTGTTGTATCCAAAAAACATAAAACAGCTGTCCAAGTCACTGCATTATTGAATGCGCACCTCGTTTCCACCAAAGATGTTCATTGAGTCAATATTCATGGTCGGGCTGCTATAGCCAAATCTTGTGCCAAAACCAAATGTTGGTTTCTTTGGTGCCAACAGTGTACATCTAAGGCTGTGGCCAATGTGAAACATGTATTGTTCTCTGATGAGTCCACTTTCACTATCTTTCCCATATCTGTGGGAGTTACAGTGTGGAGAACTGGATCCCAAAAAGGCTTAACACCCAGACTGTTGCTGCACAGATTAAAGCACGGGGGTGGATCAGTGATGGTTTGGGCTGGATTCCCTATTATGCTTTATGGGCGCGTCATTGCCAAGAACTACCGAACCATTCTGGAGGACCATGTGCACCTAATGGCTCAATTATTGTATCTCGAAGGTGGTGCCGTGTATCAGCATGATAATGGACCAATAACACAGCAAGACTTGTGACAGAATGATTTGATGAACAAGAAAGTAGAACATTGCCCATGGCCTGCACAGTCACCAGATCTAAATATTTTTGAGCCACTTTGGGTTATTTTGGTGGAGCAAATGTTTCCTCAACAGAACTACATAGTGAACTGGCCACTGTTCTGGAAGAGGAATGGCTCAAAATGCCTCTAGCCACTGTGCAGGACTTGTATCAGTCATTCCCAAGACGAATTGATGCTGTATTGGCTGCAAAAGGAGGCCCTACACCATAAAAATAAAATTATTGTGGTCATACACCAGGTGTTTCAATTTCACTGTCCAACCCCTGTATATTTGCAAGAAGTACTGGTACACCAGCTGCATATTCATACATTTCAAATATTCAACTTACTTATATATCTTCTCAAGACATTCTCTATTTGTTTCTGTTGAAAGCGTCCTTTGATTACAAGCTGGTTATTTCCATCTATGGAGCCACTAGAAAAAAGAAGACAAATCTTTAGTTACAGGAGAAATCACCTTTTCACATCTGACAATTATGGAAATGCAATTGAAGACTCACCTTGTTCCTAACTCAGCTAACAGGAATGCCAAAAGATGTTTGGGCTGTCTATGCAACCTGAAGATGAAAAAAAAAAAAAAGAGTAAACTTGCAATGGTTTAATAGACAAAATTAGGCTAATAAACTAGTCACTGATTTATTTAAAAATTTACATATTGGTCATTGTCAAGAAAAGGTGTCCAAGTTAAAGAATAGAAAAAATCTTCTTAAAAACCCCCCACAAAATTAACATTAAAGAGGTGTGTGAACTCGCTAGTACGATGTCAGACACTGTAATTTGCTCTGGCCCCCTGTTCATCGGAGTTATGACATACTTAGCAGACTATCATCATTCAATGGCTGGCTGTCTAAGTGGAGTCCGCAGAATAATATAGATTTCATAGAAAATTGGAAAGGTTTTTGGGGTAGACCTGACCTGTTGAAAAGAGATGATATTCATCCCTCCTGATGCCACATAGTCTTAGAGCTGAAACAAACTGGGGCCCAGGTCAGGAAGTAGACTGACTGCTTAAACCGACCGTCTGCTAGCTGTCTCACGTCACAGAAGTCAGATAAATCCCAACACATAGAGACTCTTTCACCTGGTTACTATTATCGACACAATCCACATCGGAAAGGCAAAGGGGGAGGTGTTGCTATAATTTATAATAATATCTTCAGTATTACTCAAAAGTCTTTCAAATATAATTTTTTCGAAGTGACAGTGCTTCATGTAACGTTATATAACGTAAGTGACAAATCCCATTTGACATTTGTCTACTCTGTACAGGTCACCACACAGACTTTATCAAAGAATTTGTTGATTTTCTCTCGGAGTTAGTACTGGCTGTGGATAAAGTCCTTATTGTTGGTGATTTTAATATCCATGCAGATAATGAAAATGACGAATTGGGATAGGCATTTACAGATATTCTAAGCTCTATTTGAGTTAGACAACACGTGTCAGGAAGCTATTGACTCTCTCTTTTCCAGCACGCTAGACTCAGTTGCTCCTTTGCGCTTAAAGAAGATTAAGGAAATTAGTCCTACACCGTAGTATAATGAGCTCGGGCCCTTAAGAGAGCAGCCAGAAAAATGGAGTGCATCTGGAAGAAATCAAAACAAAGTTTTTTGCATTTCGTTGAGAGAGAGAATGATTGAGTACAGAAAGGCATTAAAAACTTCTAGATCTGCTTATTTTTCAAATCTTTTAGAAGAAAATAAACACAACCAAGTATTTATTTGATAAAGTGTCTCAATAAATGAGAAATAAAGCTTCAACTTCTGATGTTTCCAAACAGCACAGCAGTAATGACTTTATGAACTTCTTTACTTGCAAAACTGACAATATTAGATAGAAAATTATGGCCATCCAACCGTCTACTACAATATCGTGTCAGACAGTGCATTGTAGTATCCCTTAGAAAAAATTCCATTCATTCGCCGCTATAGGAGAGTAAGAATTGTCTAAACTTGTTAAATCATCAAAATTAACATGTATATTAGACCCTATACTGACTAAACTATTAAAAGAGGTGCTTCCAGATGTCATAGACCCTCTTCTTAATCTCATTGATTCATCTTTATCACTAGGATATGTACCTTTTAAGCTGGCTATTATCAAACCTCTTATTAAAAAAAAAAAACACACAACCTGATCCTAGAGAATTATTCAATTACAGGCTGATCTCCAATCTACCTTTTCTGTCAAAAATACTAGAAAAGGCAGTATCATCCCAACTACATTCTTCTGCGAAAGAAATGGTATCTGTGAGGATTTCCAGTCAGAATTTAGACTGTACCATAGTACTGAGTACAAGAGAAATATTATTTTCTTATGTGTATTCAATCAATAGTAATATTCAGTAACTGCTTATACATGATTAATTTAGGTAATCTAACATGAGTTGTATGGATTTCCTTACATGATTTTTGCATAACCTTTAAATCATGAGAAAATGTAATTTGACAATTAGAAAGAAAAAAACAAAGCACAGGAAAACTGTATAAGATATGTTGTTTCTGGCTGAGGGTAATAACTTTCTAAGAATGTAAGCAGATCGCCCAACGGAGGTTATGGCATACATGGGTTAGATCTTGATTAATGAGCACGAACATCTATGCCATCTTTTATTTTTATGTCTAAGTATTCGGTTATTTTTCTGTCATACATTTGGTAAAAACTCAGATATATTGTTTTGTGTGCTTCATTTGTCTTTGATGTTGCAAAGTTAATTTACAGTTACTGTGAGAAGCAACTTGAGAATGACTCTTTCTGCCGTCAAGGTCAGTTAGCTGGGAAGAAGTTAGGGAGTTAGATAAGATGTTTTCAATTAAAAATTATTTACACCCGTTAGGTGGACAACTATTATTGGGATTGGTTGTAAGAGAGACTACCCTGAATTTCGATTTTCAGAAATAAATTTGGTTTGAGAATTTTACTATTGAGTGGCCTGACTTTAATCTCATAGGTGAATTTCCACCACAACTGAGACTGCTCTAACTACAGTTACAATGATTTGCTCTTATCAGACTGTGGTTGTATCTCTCTATTAGTGTTACTGGATCTCAGTGCTGCTTTTGACAATATCGATCACATTATTTTTTTGAATACTCAAATTATTTTGGCATTAGTGGAATTGCATTGGCATGGTTCTAATCATACTTATCTGACCGTTATCAGTTTGTAATAATAAACGAAGAGATGTCATACCGATCACAAGTTCAATATGGAGTACCACAAGGCTCAGTACTAGAACCGTTGCTTTTCACTCTGTACATGCTACCCTTGGGAGATACCATTAGGAAGCATGGTGTTAGTTTTCACTGTTATGCTGATTGATACTCAGCTCTATATTTCTTTGTTCCCCGACGAAACGAATCAATTCAAAAAACTTAACAGAATGCTAGCTGATATAAAAAATCTGCCAGATCCAGACACAACACAATGACAACACAGCCCTGAATTGTCAACTAAACTAACCCCTGCGAAGGCCTCCTTCCCTTTCCCTTTCCAATGTATAGATAAAACGTTATCAAAATTATTCCAGTTCGCATTGATCCACAGACGAGACTAATATTTCTGTATAATGCAGACCAGACAAGTAATTTGCCGATGTCACTTTGTAAAAAAAAGACTAAGCGTCTGTGTATATACACATTAAAATGCGCAAACCTATAGACTAAACAGGTAAATGAACTGCAAGAATGCATTTAGAGGTCTTTGGTTTTCAGTTGGAAAGGTGTCATTTAAGTGACCCCTAAGTTAAAGGTGTAGGGAATTTTGCTCAAATGGGTGAAATATATTCACAACTGAATCATAACGCTTTATGATTAATTATGAATATAAATCAAACATTAAGGGAATTAGATATATATGGATAATCAATTACAATGAATTATAATTAATTATAAATATGATCTAAAATTAGTTCTAGTTTTAGAATTAATTTTATCGATTTTCTTATCGATTCTAGAAAAGTTTTTTCTTCTGGCCACGAAGAATTCATCTATCCTAGCACTCACAAAAGCATATAGTTAGCGAAATCAAAACGTTAAAGGGACTTGGTTCACTTACGAGCATCAATCAGAGACAATCAAGTGTGAATACAATGGGTTTAATATATACAGTGCGGAGAACAAGTATTTAATACACTGCCAATTTTGCAGGTTTGCCCACTCACAAAGCATGTAGAAGTCTGTAATTTTTATCATAGGTACTCTTCAACTGTGAGTGACGGAATCTAAAACAAAAGTCCAGAAAATCACATTGTATGATTTTTAAATAATTTGCATTTTATTGCATGACATAAGTATTTGATCACCTTCCAACCAGTAAGAATTCTGACTCTCAAAGACCTGTTAGTTTTTCTTTAAGAAGCCCTCCTGTTCTCCACTCATTAACTGCACCTGATTGAACTCGTTACCAGTATAAAAGACACCTGTCCACACACTCAATCAAACAAACAGACTCCAACCTCTCCACAATGGCCAAGACCAGAGAGCTGTGTAAGGACATCAGGGATAAAATTGTAGACCTGCACAAGGCTGGGATGGGCTACAGGACAATAGGCAAGCAGCTTTGTGAGAAGGCAACAACTGTTGGAGAAATTATTAGAAAATGGAAGAAGTTCAAGATGACAGTCAATCTCCCTTGGTCTGGGGCACCATGCAAGATCTCACCTCGTGGGGCATCAATGATCATGAGGAAGATGAGGGATCAGCCCAGAACTACACAGCAGGACCTGGTCAATGACCTGAAGAGAGCTGGGACCACAGTCTCAAAGAAAACCATTAGTAACACACTACGCAGTCATGGATTAAAATCCTGCAGCGCACGCAATGTCCCTCTCCTCAAGCCAGCGCACATTCAGGCCCTTCTGAAGTTTGCCAATGACCATCTGGATGATCCAGAGGAGGAACGGGAGAAGGTCATGTGGTCTGATGAGACAAAAATAGAGCTTTTTGGTCTAAACTGCACTCGCTGTGTTTGGAGGAAGAAGGAGGATGAGAACAACCACAAGAATACCATCCCAACCGTGAAGCATGGAGGTGGAAAAATCTTTCTTTGGGGATGCTTTTCTGCAAAGGGGACAGGACGACTGTACCGTATTGAGGGGAGAATGGATGGGTCCATGTATCGCGAGATCTTGGCCAACTACCTCCTTCCCTCAGTAAGAGCATTGAAGATGTTGTCATGCTGGAAGACCCAGCCACGACCCAACCCGAAACACACAGCCAGGGCAACTAAGGAGTGGCTCCGTAAGAAGCATCTCAAGGTCCTGGAGTGGCCTAGCCAGTCTCCAGACATGAACCCAATAGAAAATCTTTGGAGGGAGCTGAAAGTCCGTATTGCCCAGCGACAGCCCCGAAACCTGAAGGATCTGGAGAAGGTCTGTATGGAGCATTGGGCCAAAATCCCTGCTACAGTGTGTGCAAACCTGGTCAAGAACTACAGGAAATGTATGATCTCTGTAATTGCAAACAAATTTTATGTACCAAATATTAAGTTCTGCTTTTCTGATGTATCTCATACTTATGTAGCACTCTATATGTCCCTGTTTAGAGTGCCCTGGGTTCATTTAATGGTTTTCTTAATGAACTTAAATAATGCAATAAACTCACATGTCAACTTAGATAGAAGAATAAAGAATCAAGTGTTCAAATAACCATTGGTTTCCTTTCACATGAATTTTCATCTAATTTGAGCAATTGTTCACACTATATAACTTTACAGTGCACACTTTGGGTCTATTTCACACATTTACACCACTTTACATGACTTTACATGTCAGTTAGTAAACTTCACTGGGCCCAGACTCAAATGTAATTGTGACGAGCAGGGCGGGCGAGAGCCGTGAGGGAACGGCGCGAGGCCGGTGACGCGAGAGATAACGAGCTTCAGCTGCTCGGCGCACCGAGCTCGTTATCTCTCGCGTCACCGGCCTCGCGCCGTTCCCTCGCGGCTCTCGCCCGCCCTGCTCGTCACAGTAATAAACTCAAAATAGTCCCTAAACAAAATACAGTGCAGGCCTGAACGACGCTCGTGTGCGTTGGGGAACAAAAACAAGATGGCCGCTTCACTCTGGTTAGAGCCAACAGTGATGGGAAACACAGATGTCACACACATCATGCTCAGAAAGACGCGCACCAGTATCGAGTTCTCTGTCATGCTTGAACGAACAATTACACACACAATACTGCCAAAAATGTCTGTTTTGTCGAGTATCCTCATTAGAGCAGCCTTGAATGAGAAATAAAGTCTTAAATTAGAGTAAAGAGTTGGGGTTTGGCCAGTTAGACCCGCGTCATGTCCGGCAGCTCTTAAAGTGACCATCTGTCATTGAAGAAAATCAAACAAATGTAAAATTATCACATTTAATTTTTTTGTAAGTGGAATGCATTGTAAATGGTTATTCACTGTTTATAAGGAAATTTTTTGCAATAGCATTAATGCATGTGTCCAGTGTTTAATCTTTGGTCTTCAGTGTTAGACATTGAGTGGAAAGCCTATGGATACTTTTTGGGGATGCACATACATATATTGTATATATACACACACACACACCCCTGATAAACAGGTCCAAGGTTTGTGTGATTCAATTGTTAAAGTTTTTTCTTGTTGTTATTCTTCTGTTAAAAAGGAAGGATCTAAGTTAACTATGTTCCATGAAGTTGATGCCTGTTTGAAGAATGTCATTTGGTGGCATAGAAGCCATTATACTTGAATTGTTTAAAGATACAATATGTAAAATTTTTATATTCAAATATCCAAAAACCACTTGCACAGTGTTATATATTTCGTTCAGCTGTGTACTTCCATTATCCTAAATGTTTCTAAGAATTTGTTAAGTGAAAATCACAATTTTAAATAGTGCACCGTCCCTCATTTGCGCCTGTCAGTGACGTAATAGTAACGCAGTATCTGCGTTATTCCTGGTTTATCTTGTGCTGCACAGTAACCATGGCAACAGACACGGACAGCTCTGTAACGGCTAGTGGTGCACTGTTGTTGTTTCGTTCAAACTTTATAGACCATAGCAAACAAACTAGGACAAAAGGAGAAATAAAACAAGGATCAATTTTGGCGTGGTGTTTCCGAGATGACAAGAGCTTTGCGACAAACTTTGACTTGACAGAGACGGCGCTCTTGCACGTTATTAGACAAGGTAAGCAAATGTAGGCTACATAAGACTAATCAATGTTATACAGCTCAACACGATGTGTTACAATATCATCAGTATGATAATCTAATGTTGATCTATCTTACTGTTAAGTCTCATACAGACAACAAATTAATACTAAACATTACAACTTTAAATACACTCAAATACAGTTTAGTATGACAGTGTAATGTTGGAACCAAGTGAAACAGCGCTGTGTTACCTCACAGTTTTAATTCATCAAATAAACTGACCTGTAAGAGTAGTATTTCAACACGTATGAGTACTTCGGTAGAATGAAATGTCCTCGTTTCTTTATATCCCCCGGGACTCGCGTGTGCCACTGATATCTGTCTCTCATTAGCAATCGTGCCTGTGATTCTCGGCCACGCCCAGCTTCATACCACATGTTAAAACATGCATTCACTCATCCATAAACATTATTTCCCCATAAATATTATTAGATCCATCGGCATGACGACAAGTTCCATGATTCCATATTCACTGCGTCATCAATCTACGCCTTTGTTATTGTTTTGAATTGTTTAGCGCCCCCTAGCGGACGAAAAAACTACATTGTGCACCTTTAATACTTTTTCATGGTCTTCTGCAATGTTTGAGGCATATCAAAACAGATGTACCTAAATACTTTTCATGCTTTTATTTTGGCATAATTTCAGTTACATTTACATTTTAGGCTACGTAGTTTTATTTTTAGATTTTTATTGTATTAACAACTCAGCTGTATTTGGACACCTTTTGAGTAGGAATGCATATTGCAATTTTTTTGATGCAAATAAAACTCCCATAGTCCATAACTACTGTATTTTTAACTTATTTTAATATATAAATTCATTTAAATCATCAAATATTTGTATGACTTGCCAGTGAGTTTCTTGACCCAAGCTACGACTTGACTTGCTTGACATAAAACAGTGACTTGACTTGACTTGACTTGATTCTCACAAAAATTGACTTGGACTTGCTTGAGACTTGAAGGTTAAGACTTGAGACTTACTTGTGACTTGCACATGTGTGACTTACTCCCACCTCTGGTGTATATATCTATCTATCTATCTATCTATATATATATATATATATATATATATATATATATGTGTGTGTGTGTATTATGGGGGGCCAAACAAGAAATAATTGAATGTAAATCTGAATATATAGTTATAAACCCGAATATATAAATGTAAATATAAATGTATAACATCAATATCTAGTTAGGACATTCACAGAGGAACGTTTTGAACCCAAGAATCACAGGTTTTATAGCATAGACACATTCTTACATGTGAATATGAACATTAAGAGTAAAAATAACACAACTAACAGATGTAACTAAGCTTGGGTAATATGGAGACATGAATACACTCAGGAAAACCTGTGTTATCCCTGGTTTCCGCTTGTACTGCATAGTAACCATAGCAACAGACACGAACAGCTCCGTAACGTCTAACGGCACGCTGTTGTTGTTTCGTTCAAACATTATGGACCATGGCAAGCAAACTTTGGGACAAAAGGAGAAATATAACGAGGATCAATATCGGCGTGAAGTTTCCAAAATTCCACTTTTTTTTGATTTCTGAAGTCTCATACAGCCAACAAACTAATAGACAGGATAACATTACAACTTTCAACACACTCAAATGCAGTTTAGTATGATAACGTTAGACCAAGTGAAACAGCGCAGCATTACCTCACAATTTTAATCCATCAAATAAACTAACCTGTAGTATTTGTGAGTAGTTCGGTAGAATGAAATATCCTCTGTCCTTTATCCCCGGGACTTGCGTGTGCCACTGATATCTGTCTCTCATTAGAAATCGCACGCACCTTCATATCACAGCCATGTTAAAAAAAACATGTATTCACTCATCTATGAACATAATTTCCCGATAAACATTATTAGATCAATCAGCATGAGGACAAGTTCCATGTTCCACTCATTCACTGCGTCATCAAACTAAGCCTGTTATTGTTTTGAAGAGTTTAGCGACCCCTAGTGGTGAAAAAATACATAGTGCCTTTAATAATTTCTAATTTTTAAAAATGTATACAACGGAAGTGACTGAATCAAAAACCTACTTTAGCTCGATAATATTTTCTTAGAGCTGCTGTAAAGCCAAAACAATCGGTCGATTAATGTTCCTATTAACACTGTTAAGCTGCTTTAAAACTATCTGTATTGTGAATACATACATCATCTATTGTACTATATCCAAGAAACAACATTCAAATTTTTTTTTAAAGACCATAAGCATTCCTAGTTTTCTCTGGAAGCCAGATTCAGCAGACATGGTTAATGTTTTCACTCACAGTTTGCAGATGTCAGTGAAGTTTACAAAAGATGTTTTCTTGGTCCC
The DNA here is from genome assembly GCA_038088235.1 of Zacco platypus. Taxonomy (NCBI): domain Eukaryota; kingdom Metazoa; phylum Chordata; class Actinopteri; order Cypriniformes; family Xenocyprididae; genus Zacco; species Zacco platypus. The sequence goes on from CM076073.1 coordinate 22,840,447, forward strand.
AACTCGGACCACCTGAGGCGGCTTCATCACAAACTTCCTCTTCTCCCCTGCAACCATATCAGGATTTTTCTCCCTCATGATGTTAAACACCCGACTCAACAACTGTAAAGACAAGTAAATGTAATAAATTCAAGGAAAACTATGTCACAAGCACTGGGTAGAGTGATGAATGGAAGATTGAAGAAGATAGATAGTACTCATCAAATGAATCCTCATACCTCATCATAAGTGTAATCTCTCTCTGAACCTGCCCATGCTGGGCCTAATTGTGAACTGAATGTGATGCCTTCTGTGCTTTTATCATCCTCGATGACTGTAGTAAAATATAAGTAAATGATTCAGACATTCAAATATTTAAACAAATAAAACAAATTAATTGTCATAAATTCAAAGATAAGCAGATTTTAGATTTATAATTTGAAACAGTACATCATGTAGTGCATTAAAAGCTTTAAGAGGAAAAACACAAATGTCTGTCACTTTATTTACACAGCACAATTTAAAACAATGTGCTGTACATAGCATAATATAGAACTAAAAACAGATTGACACACAACAAACAATAACCAGAATAGGCACTGCAACACTGACTAAAAGCTATGGAAAACAAATGAGATTTAAGTTTTGATTTAAAAGTATCTACAGTTGCAGCAGTTCCACAGTTTTAACACTGCTACTGCAAATGCCCGGTCACCACCAAGTTTTAATTTCGTCCTTGGAACCACTATTAATCCCTGGTTTGAGGATTTCTGAGACCTCCCCGAGCAATGATCTGACAAGAGACCAGCGAGATAAGATGGTGCCAAGACATTTAGACACCATTAAAAGAACATTAAAATCAATTCTGTAGCATACTGGCAACCAGTGTAATGAAATTGGGGTATGTGTAATATGTTCATGTTTCTTGACACCAGTCAGGAGCCCAGCAGCTGCATTTTGTACCACTTGTAGCCTAGAAAGAGTAACCTGACTAATTCCTATATAGAGCAAGTTGCACTGTATTATCAAATTTAAGAAACTTAAAACTGACATTATAAATCTGAGTAACACAAACTGGATCAGAATTATTTTTGCTGACATATGGAAATGTGTAGAATATAACTTGTCTCTTGCAAAAAAGTTAAACTGTAATTGAGCCGAGATTTAAAAAAAAAAAAAAAAATCTGTTAAAGGCAGTTGAGGCGGATGTGAATTTAGAGTAAAATTTCCTTGTAGATGGAAGCTCATGCTAACTGAAAGTTTGTTGTACACAGTATTTCTGTAACTATTAACTTTCTTTTGAAAAAAAATATTAATCATGCAGCAGATTCAAATTAAATAAAGTGTATGTTCATACCATCATCTATTTCCACAGTGTCTCTCTCCTCAACAAATTCCACTTTTTTTGATTTCTTTTTTTTCGCTGGAAGCATCAAGCCCAAATCATCTTCCTCCATTATTTCCTGCTGGTCTCCCTCAAATTTCAGCTCCTGGTCACCAATAAAATGAAGATCCAACAGCCATTAGTAGAACTATCAAATACAAAAAAAAAATAAGCTCAACAGGCATACATTAGTGATGGGAAGTCCAATTATTGTTCCACGAACTGGTTCTTTTGGACAGTCCATTTCAATAAACCAGTTTAAAAAAAAAACCAATTGTACACAATTGGGCTTTTCACACTGCACTTAACCCTATCATTAAAACCCTGCTTTTCACCCAGGCTAAAGGAACATGTTTTAGAAGCAGGGTTAGCACCACGTTTTACCTGGGGTTACGGGGCTTTTGCCATGTGAAGATTATGAATAATTATTTTAAAGATCAATTGTTAACCCTAGGTAAATTATGAGAAATGTTAACCCAGGATTCAATTTACGCAGGGTTTAGAATGACCCAAGGTTAACTATTTAAAGTTTGAAAAGCCCTAATAAGTGCAATATCAAAATATAGCAGCAAGGAGCAATTACGGGGCCGAGCACAAAGGCGGCACAACAAGTTGTGCCAACATGGCTGGGAGCATCAGACCCACTGCAACAGGGCGCAATTAAAGACCTATAAAAGATAATTTTAGGCAAAATAACTGAAAAAAGTTCATCACTTTCAACCAATAGGTGGCACTGTGACCAAATTAATGTCATTGCCATCTCAGAGTGAGGTGGCAATGATACTCGCAAACTTTGGTGTCAATATGTCAAAGCACTGCACAGATACAGCCTCAAGAGTCATTTTAGTATCAAGGCTCTACTTGCGAAAACGGTTTCATTTATCAACACGAAATCCATTAACTTTTTGCCGGCTTGGTCTGAAGAGGATGCGATTCAATTTTGGTGGAAATTGGACCAACAGACTAGGAGGAGTCCAAAAAAGTATGACTTTAAAGAAAATCAAAATGGCAGACAAGACGTTTGTCTGACTATGGCAAAATTGGCATCAATGTTCTTAGCATGACCCATGGAATCTATTAAGATCAGGCTCATTACAATGAGCCACATTTATGTAAAGCTATTAGCATTTTTAAAAATTTCATTATAACATTTGACCACAAAACCTTTTGAGAACCTTCAGAGCATGGTGCCGATGACACATACTGAGTTTCGTAATGGTACACCAATGCATTCATACAATTTAGCATTTAATATCATAATACTGTATTGTAATTAATGCCAATTTCATGTTTTGTTTAATCATACTACCAAGAGGCACAATCCCACCACTTTTTTTGTGTGTCCTCAGAGTGATTCCATACATGTGTTTCAATTTTGGTGAAAATATCTAATTTGGTTTCGGAGTTATAGACATTTATATGTATGAGAACATAAAAAAATGAATCCATGGGTGAAAATTTGGACTTTTGGGCCTTGACATATATTTAACCAACTAAGGTTCCGTGTTTCCTGCGCTGATTTTGTCGATTGGATAAACAGTTTCAAAGATATTTGCAATCGTTTTGTTTAAGTGTTAAATCACCACGTCACAAAACCATTAAACGAAACCTAGAGTATTTGGTATTGTTGGACTCAGCAAGGATTCCAGAGTCCTGTGAAAATATGTCAACCACATTCAAAGTTATAAGCATATGAATAATTTCTCTCCACTAGGTGGCACCGGTCCGAAACTTCTCAGACTCCTTCAGGGAATCGTGCTGATGTCCCAAACAGAGTTTTGCAACAACATGCTAATGCGTTCATAAAATACAGCATTTTCGTACAAAATTATATTGCAGATATGGGAAAATTGGATTGAATATCATTCAACTTGGCATGATGCCCTGAATCTAACGAGACCACAATTTTTTGGACAAACCTATTGGAAGTTATAAGCAAAAATAGTCATTTTTTGTATCTCCAGACACAGAAGGTGGTGCTGTGCCAAAAAGCTGCATGTTGGCTCAGGTCATGCTTGTGATCATATGTACCAAGTCTGGTCTGAATATGATAAAGTGTTGTGGAGATACAGCCTTATGTCTATTTTCACAAGCGCAAGGTAAAATTCGTTTGTGTGTTTTTCGAAAACGGTTTCAGAAATTGACTTGAATTACATAACTTTTTGTCGGCATGGTCTTAAGACGATCTGGTTCAATTTTCATGAAAATCAGAGTAATCGCCTAGGAGGAGCTCGAAAAGTAAGTTTTACGCAAAATTCAAAATGGTGGAAAACTTTTAATGACCGAAAAAGACTCCAAATTTGCTATGGACACAACTGAGACTGGCCTCTATCAGTGAGCCAAATGTCACAACTTTCCCACATACGTTTCTATGGGCTTCAAAAGATTACAATGGTAGAAGAATAATAATGAGAACACTAACAATTACAATAGGTGCTTGGCCCCTAATAATAAGAACACTAACTATTACAATAGGTGCCTACGCACCTTCGGTGCTTGGCTCCTAATGATTATCAGAATGAATTATAAAACAATTCCATGACAATTTCCTTAAAAAGAACTACTTACCTTCACACCTTCTTCAATGTCATTTTCAAACACCTTCTTTTGTTTCTTTTTCTTCTTTTTCTGATTAATGAAGTTCAGATCATCTAAATCATCCAAAGGCTCTGTGAAGATAGTTGGACAACAGTGTCAAAAGGTCCAATCTCAAATTCCACATTATAGACAAACTCCTTCACACTGGAAGGTTTTGGTTTAAATACATCTGATGAGAAACATGACTAAATCCATTGCCATGGTAAAAGAGAAAAGCAACATTTCATGGTTTATGGGAGCAAAATGACTACTGATGATCATAATTGCATCCTCTCACCCTTTGTCTTGATGTCATCATCTTCAGGGTCCATTTCTCGCTCCTCTCCTGCTTCAGGCTCAACTTCTCTCTGTTCAACCTGTTGGGCCTCCTCACCAAGCCCATCTCCATCTTCGTCGAGCATGAAGGGCTTCTTCTTCTTCTTTTTCTTCTTTGTTGTGGAGGGGTCGAATAAAATCTAAGGACACATAAGGCACCAGGCTCATTTGCTCAAACATGGCTCACTGTACAGAAGGAAATAATAACGTTACTCACCTGTTTTTACTGCTCAAGCAATGTTGAGTGTTCTTTATTAGTTTTTGCATTTTATACAACCAGAAATAATACATAATAATATATTATATATATATATATATATATATATATATATATATATATATATATATATATATATATATACATAAATACACACACACACATACATACATACCTACATATACATACATATATATATACACACACACACAGGGTTGGGGAGTAACGAAACACAAGTAACTTAGTTACATATTTAAAATACAAAATTTGAATAACTGTGTTTCATTACAGTTACATTTTAAAAGGGTGGTAATCAGATTACAGTTACATCTTAAAAGTATTTTAGATTACCAAAGTGATTACTTTGAATTTTAATGTCATTTAAACAGCGATTGGTGATTCTCTGACTCTGACAGTCTGAAAAAGAGGAGTTAAGTTTCATCAACATTTTAATACTTTTAAGAGGGATTATAAAAATGTTGTTATTTTTATTTAGTTCTGTCCTGAACAAGACAAAATGACTGAATTTATACAAAAAATTGCCCAACTGTCAACTGAACTGTCCTGTCATGACCTGATGATCCACGACTGTTTTCATGTTATGTGATAGTTGCTTGTGAGTCATTTTATAATTCACTGGTCACTGCAACTTTTTCCTCACAATTTGTTTTTTTCCCCTCACAATTGTGAGTTTGCATTTCACAATTCTGACTTCTTTTTCTCAGAATTCCGAGATTTAAACTCACAATTGCAAGTTATAAAGTAAGAATTAGGAGATATAAACTTGCAATACTGACTTTTTTTCTAGCAATGGGTCTGAATACGGGGCTACATTGCGCATGCGTCGAACCGTCGAACAGTGCGACGCACACACGAACCGAACCGAGACAAGCGAACCGATCGGTTTTTCATGTACCGTGCCACCCCTAATATATATATATATATATATATATATATAAAAAACACCAATGCAGTTTAGAGATCCCACTCAAATCTTTCCCGGTCACAACATGATTATTTCCACACTATATAAACAAAATATTAACAAAAATATATACAAAAAAACACCACAATACCTCGTCTTCTGACATAATGCCTGAATTAAAAATCTATATTTTTCGTCCTGATAAATATCGTTCACAAGGTTTACGTGTCTACTTTCATCCACTGCCTTGCATCAGCACAAGAAACGAGCTTAGCGCGCAACCGTTCTTCCGACGACAAATGATTACATCATCTCCACGACAACACTATGCGACTATGCGACTTTCCTCCTTCTTCTTCTTCTTCTTCTTCTTCTTCCATAGACATAATAAAATATATAGACGCCTCATTGGCCTCTGGCTCGTACGTCAACGTTCCCATAACGCTCATAACTGTTTCTTGTGCTGCTTGGGGCTGAATAACCTTTCACAGGTAAGGCTGAATATTTGTTTCTGGTTGTATTTGGTCATTATGATTATATTGATAGTAGTTGACCACTGGAGTCAGTCAGAAAATAGCTAGCGATCTCGCTAATTAGCGGTGAAAGTTTAGACAGAAAGTTTAGTTTACATGATTTATAGTATAGTTTTAGTGTCTATTATCTTATTTTATAAACTAAATTTCCTGACATTTAAATATGCATCTTTATTTTCTTAAAACCGACTTTTAAGACAAGCACTCGTTTCGGTTAGGTGACTAATGCAAGGGAAATATTATTTTCTTATGTGTGTTCAATCAATGCAATGGCTCATACATGATTAATTTTGTTAATGTTATATGAGTTATACGGATTTCCATTGATCTTTTCTTAATCTTTGAAGCATGAGAAAAATGAAATTTGATTGTTGATATATAGATATGTGTGCAACTATTGCACATATAGAAAACAGATTTTTGTTTTTTGTTGTTTATGGTATATAACATTCCTGGTATAAATGCAACCTTCTTAGTAGACGTACTAAGTCGTAAAGCGCAAGAAGGCCAAGAGAAAAATTTAGAAGAAGAAAACAAAAAACAGAAAAAAAAAGAAAGAAAATTCTTTCCCTCTTTCCTACCTTTTTCTTCCCATCTTTTATTTTGTTTACCTTTATTGTGTTAATCTTAGATTGGGAGATGGGGTCAAAAATAAAGAGAGTAAAGAGTACATAGAAAAGAAAGTAAAGAGAGACCTTTAAGAGGAATGGAAAGAATTTATGGGGAAATGGAAAAAAAAATGATTTTGATGCTGCTGTGAGTTTCTCTCTGTCCATAGGCACTGCTGCCTCCACTCCTCCTCCTCCTTATGTCCCCCCCGTGGAACTTCCATCAGCTTTGAGCATTGAAGAAGCAGAAGGGCCAGTGACATGGTCAAAGAGTAAAAAAAAAATGATGCAAGAAGAAACAGGAGGTTTCTGAAGAATCTGACTGCTACAGAGATCATCAAGACATCGGACATGTGAAACAAATGTCACTGATTCCGTTTCAAATCCTTGGACAGGACAAGGAAACCAACCAGCCACAATCTACGTGTATCGTCCTTTCGAGCTGTTTGAACTGGATTCTATGGTCAAGGATATTACAAGCCCAAAGATCAACATTAAACAATGATTTTGGGATTTAGAGAGTCTGGATGACATGGTCAAGTTGACCAATCAAGAATGGACTGAGATTCTTGCCTGTGTTTTCGGATTGAAATGGGGAATGTCTATGCCGACACCCAATATGCATGGGACCGACAAGCTGATCGACACCCTGATCATCGTCATATTAATTGGACTGAGCTAATGGAATGGATAAAAGAAGAATTTTCTGTGATGAAGGACTGGGATAAGTCTGTGGATGGTGCAAGGGAAATATTATTTTCTTATGTGTGTTCAATCAATGCTATGACTCATAGCAGTTGTACTTAAAAAGTACAAGGAAAAAGGAAGTAGGATGGCTTTATGATAATTTATTCATTTGTTTATCCAATCAATTGTGAAAGTCTTTGTTACGCTGAAAAATGAATATGTATTATTTGACTGGATAAATACTCTGTTTTGTGTGGAGTTCACTTTGTAGTTCTCTGAAAAGAGACTACCCTGAATTTCGATTTTCAGTAACGTTGGTTTGATAATTTTACCATGGAGTCGCCTGACTTTAATCACATGGGTGAATTTCCACCACACTGACATTTTGTGAATTACTGTATTTTACTTTTAGTTAGTTGGGTAGCTTAATTTTCTCTCTCATTGAAGGTTTCCCAGAGACAAAGAGTTGAGGAGACAGTGGGAAGCAGCTATAAGAAGGGAATCGGTTTATCCAGCGTGTTTGATTTGTTTTTTGACGATTTGCTTCATTTTCACAATGGTGAAAAAAGCTAAAGAAGAAATCTTTTTTTCATTTCATGTGAAAATTTAAACTATCTCATTATGGGCGTCTTCACAATTCTTATCCAAGAATAAAGCAGCCAAATGCGGGACAACTCTGAGCTTTGACTATTAAAATAAATATTTTTTAAAGTCTACTATCGAGGTTTTAAGTACTAAACGTTGTTAAAAAAAATGCCAAATGCTTTTTCCAACGTAGACAACGAGCTACAACAACCCGATTTTCCTCAAACAAGCTTTATAATATATAAATTGGTCTCTATTAGCAGGCAGCGGTGAGACAAGTCCAAAGGGACCGTCTGATAAGTGCAAAATCAGAAAAGCATTTCTACAAAAATAGTCATTAATAACTTCAATGTTACACACTGTAGTGTAACAAAACTCAGTTGAAACATCACTGCTCTCCTGCTGGTTACACTACAACACTTGGCATGTAGCACAAAAAGGCCTTCTTTACACAAATGAGGTTATGCAGTTTACATACTTACAACCAGCATGGACCAGCATGATAATTGCTTACTGAGTTTGATGGCATTACAAGTTATTAAATGTTTTGCTATTAACAGTGAAGTTATTGATTTTGTTTCATAATAATCATAAAGGTTATATATATATATAATTTTTTTTTATCAAACTAAGTGTTCTAGTACAACCAGCAGGAGAGCAGTGACGTGTTACAGTAAAGTTATTGAGCGTTTTTCATTATATAAAACTGAAAAAGGGTTTTGGGTTTTGCACTTTTCAGATGGTCCCTTGTCTCGCCGCCGGCTTGTAGAGACAAATTTATATATTATAAAGCACATTTGAGGAAAATTGGGTTGTTGTAGCTCGTTGTCTATGTTACTTTGATTGGAAATAGCTGCATTTGTGTTTTAACAACGATTAACGATTCAATTAATTAAGCTCGAATATGTGAATATTTTATATTTATATTTTTATTTTTACTTTATATTTGAGTCAAACAAGTTCAAACTCTAAATGTGCCGCGCATCATTTGTGTGTATTAATGCTCGAGTATATGTGCTTGTGTGTATATATATGCATTATGATGAATTTTTCAGATATTTAACCTTATCATTGTGCTTTTTTGTGCTCTGTATTTAATATCATATTATGATGTACACAAACCCATTTTTTTGTCTTTTGTTTATGATTGTTTATTGTTAAAGATACAACCATGGTATTTTCCCTGATCTTGTATGTAATTATAAGTTCTGCAATAGATAATAATAAAAAAAGACATGAGTCACAGCTGCAATAACACCTCACAGCATCAGTAACTCAACACTACCTAGTACATTTTTTCACAGCTGCTCAAAGATCCTGCCTTTGGAGAAGAATGTTGATTTTGTACTCAGAAAATGTAACTATTACTAAGATTACCCCAGAATGAATTGCATTGCTAGCCCACCCCAACACTTACACACAATAATAATGATAAATGCTGCCCAATACTTTATTATATTACTTCTTACTGAAAATGATGTTTTAGTAAAACAAGCAAAATGTCATTTGTTTTGTCATATGACAGCTATGCATGAACACACACTAGAAAAGTACAGTCAAGGTGAATACATCTCAATTTTCAGTCAAGCAATGATTTAAAGCATGAATTAATAAAATAATTATATTTTATTTACTGACAACAATAGGAAACAAATGAGTAAAAGAAAGCACAATAAATAAATACATATACAAGTCAACAACACATGAAACAAAGCTTTCTTCAGATTTATTGTACTAATAATCACATTTTTACAGGCGTTGAACCCTCCTACTGTCCATCCTTTTGCCATCTCAACACAGCTGTGCCAATTCTGCGGCTTTATTTTGATGAAGCAGCTGATCACCGTGAACATCTTTGCAGTCCATCATGTCCCTCATTGCTGCTCTTCTCAATGGGGACATAATTGATCCAGAAGATGAGGAAGACCATGATGATGGACCTCTGAACCCCACAACCTTGAAGCAAGAGTCGGAGAAGATGTGCGAGACAATCTGGCTGTCGCTGTGTTTGCTCCAAACATTCGTGTGGCTGCTCTCCAAGAACATGACTACCTCTTAAAAAAACATTTAAAGATTAAAACATTTTACAATCCATATCAGCATTCCATTTCTTGCCATTTTTCATGCTAATTTTTGATGCAGTTTTATTACTTTTGTGGTGTAGTGGGCTGAACCACTGAAATGGTAAGCAGAAGGTTGCTGGTTCGATCTCTGCAGCATCACCACCAATGCGTCCTTGAGCAAGTCACACGTGTTAACTGACTTCTTATACAATACAAATGTTGCTTCATTTATCAACAGTACAAACGGTCAAATGAAACAGATAACTAATGTCGAGTTATTTGTACATTTGTTTATTTATATTACTTACATTCATGTAATGTAAGCAGTGTTGAATTCTACATAAATCATCATCGGCAATACTTATTGAATATTTCCCTGTCAGATGTTAAATAAACATTTAGTAAGCGTGTTTATGATGTATATGGTTCAGAAGTCATGTAAATCCACTTTGGTGACATATGTGAGCTTACTAGAGCTCCTGTTAGCTGTACATAATAAAACGTGTTTTTACAGCAAAATCACAACTATACTGCATAGCGTCTTTACACCTTCAACAGTTTACAGTAGTTCAACAAATGCGATTTTAACACAAGGAATGTTTTCAATACTCACATTTGAAAACGCCTCTTTCTCCACCGTGTTTGATTATGACGTATCCTCTCCCGTAGCCTCCTGGGATAGAAAAGTACATATCGGTAAGCGCTCAAGAATCTGGGCGGAAGCAGTAGGCCATCCGGGAACTTCTAGACTACTCTAGTAGACTACTCTAAGGTTTCGGACATACTTATTCGCTCACCTACTGCTTTTCCCCTACTATATAGTAGAGAAGTAGGCGATTTCGGACGCACTTTAAGTAGACGTACGTCCCAATCTCGCGAGAAATAGTACATCACCGAGGTAATTCTCGCCTACTCTTTTATGACTACTAAGGTTTCGGACATACTTATTCACTCGCCTACTGCTTTTCGCCTACTCAATAGGAGAGAAGTAGGCGATTTCGGACACAGCCTTTGTTCTTCTTCTTCTTCTTCTTCAAATTTAATGGTGGTTAGCATACCGCTACCAACTGCATTACCGCTACCAACTGTGGCGTGTGGAGCTTCAATGCGGATTTAGACTCTTATACATATATGTATCCAAATATATATATATATTCTTGGTTGTTCTTAAATTCTGATAAATGCTGATGGTTTTGATGTATAAAAAGAAAGTAAACCCTCTATTGACAAATGTGCATATCCTAATTCTTTGACTTTTTCTAACGGTATGGTTCTCTCTGTGTAGTATGCTTCACACTCTAGCAATACATGTTCTACAATCTCTCTTTTGTCACAATTTATGCAATAGTCCTGTTGCGTGTTTCCCTAAGCGACTGAGATTATGATTGAGACCTGTATGTCCAATTCTTAGTCTTGTGATCACCATTTCTCCCCTTCGCTTCCAACCACCCTGCCTCCTTGTTGTCACTTGCTTCTGTACTTTATATAAAAAAATTACCTTTGGTCTCTTTTTTCCATTGTCCTTGCCATAACTTATTGACTTCTGTTTTACTCAATGGAACTGCAGGTCTGATTTAAGAGTCATTTTAGCCATACGATCAACTACTTCATTACCCTCTATTTCAACATGAGATGGGACCCACATAAAACACACTGTAATATTAAGACTTTGTAATCTACACAGACTATGAAAGATTTCATAAATCAAGTCAGGCCTACTGACAGATTTGCAATTTGCAATACTTATTAACAATGCCATTGAGTCCGAACAGATGATATATTGGTTAGGCCCAACCTCCTCTATCCATGTGAGTGTTAGTAAAATAGCTAAAAGTTCCACAGTGTAAACTGATAAATGATCTGATGTTCTTTTTAATATTGATTTCTGAAAATGTGGTATATATACTGCTGCTCCCGTCTTTCCTGTATTTGGATCTTTTGAGTCGTCTGTAAATATTTGAATACTATTATTATACTTGAGACCTAAATATTGTTTTACCAGATCGTTCATCCCACCATATTCTTTGCATTGTTTTGATATCTTTGCGGTTTCAAGATCCACAACTGGTAATGGAAATATCCAAGGAGGAATAGCAGGTAACGCCACCGTACAACTGTAATTAAATTGAACTAGTCCCAGTTTTTCGGCTTGACTGTTTCCAACCCATCCAAAACTGTTAAATTGCTTCCTTCCATGTTCCCAACATGAGTTCAACACAGGTTTGGTTGGATGAACCCGGCGTATAACCCCTGCAACTTTACCCAATATACCATAGCAAGCTGAAGACGTCTCAGAGATAAAGGTCTCTCCCCAACCTTCACCTGGAGAGCTGGGATTGAAGAAGTCTTGAATGCTCCACTACATAGGCGGAGGGCTTGTGTTTGGACCAAATCAAGCTTTTGCAAGTGAGATTTGCAGCTGAACTAAATGCAATGCATGCATAATCCAATGTTGATCTAATTAAGGCAATATAAATATGTTTAAGAGAGTTCATACTAGCACCCCAACCACTTCCTGCCAGGCATCTCATAACATTGACTGCCTTCTTGCATTTGGTAACATTTTTCTATATGTGATCTCCAAATGTCATCTTATGGTCCATCCACACACCTAAAAACCTTATATTTTCAACCTGCTTAACTGATTGCCCAAAAAGAGTAACTTGTATTGTAGGATTAATATGCTTCTTAGAGAAACAAATAACCTGTGCCTTGTCCACAGAAAACCGTGTGGAAGAAATTTTAGTATAAGGGGTTTTTCTATAAGCTTAATCATAGGTTTATGACCTGAGGCCTAAAAGGTCACCCTGTATAGGGCTTATGTCATGGTACAGCGTCTTTTCTTTTTACCCTGTGTGAAAAAGTACTGATGTTTAGAGATGTAACCTTGAAGGGTGCTATGGGGTATAAAAGCTTCTTGGTCACACTCTGCAGTAACCTGTGTGTCTGACCTTCCTTGCAAGGAATAAATTCTTTATAAAAACAATTTTCACAAGTTTGTCTCTTACACAGTATGAGTTAAATTTTTGCCGCCACAACCGAAAACCCCACCTGTTTCCCCACTTCTCAACAGTGCTGGGTGCTGTCTGTAGCTTCCTTCCAACAAATGCTGCATTACGACCCCTTACCCATATTGCCCCATCATCTGCATATAAAGACCTCCCAAGGCTAGCATCAACCTCTGAAAAAAACTCATTAATCATATTAAATAAAATAGGACTACATACACTTCCTTGTGGAACCCCATTTTCTATAGAGTAGACCTTTAAGTCCTATCCTTCAGAAAATTCATAATCCAGTTGAACATTCTTCCACCAATTCCCATGGAATCTAATTTAATAAGAAGACCCTCTTTCCTTAACATATCATACGCCTTCTCTACATCAAAGAAGATAGCAGCTACCAGTTCCTTTTTAGCTTGAGCCTTCCTAATTTCATGCTCCAAACATATCACCGGATACATAGTTGATCTCCCTCTACGGAAACCACTCTGTTGTGGTATTAGAAAATTCCTACTCTCTAATATGTAAGTTAAACTGTCAGTGACCATATGTTCCATTATTTTACATAAGTTAGATGTTGCGCCTTTCCTTGACTTTGATGTTTCGATTTATAATTTGGATAGTAGCTTCTTCCAAACACGTATGGCGAACCCCATGAATTGAACCTGTTAAACTTTTTAAAAAAAGACACCACTTTATTGAAAATGAATTTATCCAAACCCCTTACCTACTTAAAGGTAAAATAAAGAACATCAAATGCGACTTGGCAAAAAAAGACAAAGAGGAATATACAGTACATACAACTCATTCTTCCCATAAATCTCATTAGTCAGCTGAGGTAATTCATACAATTCACTCAAGTTGCATCAGTATGCCATTAATTAAGGCACAAAATACAGCAACCAAGACAGAAGTTACCTTTTTAAACATAATTTTAACAAAAGCTAAGGTAGATGCCACAGAAAGACTAACACCACCAAAGAAAAGGACTCCAAAAGTTTAATGATCTCTCAAATAAAAGCCATCTGAATTATTTTAAACATACAAATGTACACACACTACATATGCCTCAACCTGAATAGATACAGCATTTTTTTTAAAAAAAATTATATGCTCCCATATGAGGAAAAAGAAAAATCGTGGTATCGTTTATTTTGTATGTTTTGAATAATTACAGTCATCTACAGCCAGAAGAAGCCCCTCAACATAACAATGAATCAGAAAAGATGACAATGGTAAATTTATGTAATTAAATAGGTCATTTCCTGCAAATAATTGCACACACCACCAAACAATACATGATGGGCAGTCATATATATATATATATATATATATATTAGTGCTGTCAAATGATTAACTGCAATTATATAAGTATAAATAAAATAAAAGTTTGTCTTCACATAATATATATGTATTGTATCTATTTATAATGTGTATAAAGACACATACATGTATTTATTTTAGACAAATTTGTATATATGTATATATATATATATATATATAAAATTTAGATTATATATAAATATGCTTTTTTTTTTTTAAACATATACTTGTGTATTTATATATACATAAATACACACATATATTGTGACCACAAACGTTTATTTTTAACGCACTAAAATATATATATATATATATATACACACACACTGTAAAATTGTTTGTTGTTGGAAGTGCTAAATAAAGGAAATAACAGTACCAAACCTATTTACTATATCAGATGAGATGAGAGTAAGTTGACCATGTATTGAAACTTGTGTGTTGGCATGCTAATTTCAAGACAAATCAAAACAACCAATGTCTGAAGAGAAGTCAAATAAGAAACAAAAATTAGAAACACTAATGCATTACCTAAATAACGGCCAAATATTTAAGGGTCACTTCACAAATTATGTTATCAGATTGTGCTGTCCTATGGACTTTGAAAACCTGCTTTATATCCATTTTCATTTGTAACTTGATTTTCTTGACTTATTTTAACCATACTCCAAGAGCTATGGTAACTCAATTTTTTTTTTGTAGTGTTAACCCTCAGAAGGTACTCGGGTTTGCCTACACAAGCCAACCAGGACGAGCAATGAAAGTCTTGTCAGATTGTGTAAATTCACATAGCCCATGCCTTGAGTTCTTCCATGTCATCGTCATCCTCTTCTTCTCTCTTTTTGTGGGCTGGAGAAACAAAGACAGATAGTTATTGAAAGTTTCCACAGGGGGACTTCTCGGCAAGTTAGAGTTAAAGACTATTAAAGTGGTATTCCACTTTAACTTACCAAAGTCCAACTTCATATTTATTTTCTTCTATGTAAACTTTTGATTTAAAAAGGTATTTTTTAGTTTGTGATATTAAAAAAAAAATCATTACCAATCTACAATAGCCAGTCACTAGATTTTTTTGATAGACTTAAATCTTTAACATGTATTTTGGTACCATGTTGATATGTAATGAACAGCATGAAACGAACCGACAACTGTTTTTTTGGGTAATGGATTTGAAGGCACACTGGGCAGAGAGACTTCCTCTGTGCCACTAATTTCCAGCAGGTTCTTGTCCAGCTCCTCCTGTTCCAACTCCTCCAATTCAGCCAAAAGCTCATCCTAGAAAGAGCAAGAATCATATTGTTCAGTCAACATTTGTAAAAACTGAATTTGAAGAGAAAGTTGTAAGAAGCAGTGAGGGAAAAATCTACGCAAAATGTATAACAACCAGTTTTTAAATGTTGAACTGAAATTAACAATAGTTAATGTCTAATTTCCTAAGTATTTGTGTCATCTTCCTTTTGCTTCATTGTCAGCACCACAGAGCTCTACACGTCAGTGTAAAACCTGATCTTGAACTTTATTGGAAGTAGAGTATTAGAGTCACATGATCAATGTCACAAATTTTCTTAAAATTATGCAGAATCGTATAATTTATTTTAAGTCAATGTTTTTTGTTTGATTTTTTTTTTTTTTTAATTCCTAAAACATTCTGTTGGGGTTGGGGAACACTGGAGACTAAATAAGAAAAATCTCACCTCATCAAAGTCTTCTCCAAAACCTACAGGTCTTGAAATGGCATCAGAAATCTCCTGTGCCAACTCCTGCTGGTCTGTGATGTCTTGCATGAGGTCATCCACTTTGTCTATATCCCTGAAAACATTCAATAATATCATTATGTGCGGTATTCTTGGTTAAAGAATCAATAGAACATTTTAATCAGGTATCTTACATATTTTCATGGGCAGTCTTCATGGCCTTGGCTGCAAAACCCATGTTTTTAAGCACTTCTGTGTTTGTATTAGCATTCTCTAATGCTTCTCGCTGGAACTCAATAGTAGAGAGAGTTCCATCTATCTGAGCTAGTTGCTTTTCATATCGCTTCTTTCTTTTCAGGGCCTGTAATGCAGCTTGAGAAAGAGACAGACATGCACACCATCACTTAATGGTAAAATATAAATAAAAATTATATATATATATATATATATATATATATATATATATGGTTAATTCAGAATAATTGGAAATTTCTTCGCAGTCATCTCAATGGCAAAAGATATATATTACATGCCATGGAAAAATAAAACACGCTTCTTGATTCCCACAGTTATCAATAGAGTTAACATTCAACCATACCCACACATACCCATACCCAGAATGTGGGATGTTTAATTTTAAAAAAAAAGAAAAGAAAAAGAAAAAAAGGAAAACAATACACTCGAAGTAGTTAACCATGTTCTTCCCTGTTAATGGCCGTTCTTTCACAACACACCACATGACACTAATCAGACGTAAGTGATATGAAATTCCATCCTTTATTAAGCCAAAACTCATGAATTCACTTTCGTGACTGCAGGGATTTAAATGTTCCTATCCACGTTCTTCAATAGATATGTATCCGTTCTTCTACCCCCACATAGGTTTTATATTTATAAATCGACTTCATAGTTTCGATTATAACTCAGTTTAGGTCAAGTGACGCATGGGTGTAGCTACCCAACACTACCGAAATTGACGCCAGGTAGGACGAAAGAAGAGGGTCGCTTTCTTTTAAAAGTTATATAACACACATGCGACATAACGGGACGGTTCAGTTTTAATAAATACCTCGTTTGTTTTTCGTGCCGTTTTTCTTTGCTGTTAATAGCTCCGCATCAATCTTTTGCTCCAAGTACTCTTGTTTCTTGGTTAACATCTCTTCTGTCTCTCGGAGTTTCTGGATTGCTTCTTGTGGACTTGGGCCTTTGCCGCCTTTCCCCCCACCGCCAAACAATTTGCCGAAAACGGACATTTTAATGTTATCCAAAACTAAGAAATAAGTCTATTTGTTTCCAGACACTACTGATAACGTCAATCCCTGTTCCGTGTTCAGTTGTTGATTGTCTTACTTCCGCCTTCAGGCCTGCTTTCGTCATGGAACTCGTCACGGTCAGGCCACCTATCAACGCTGCAGCTGCTGGAAAGTAATTGTCAACTTTTACAGACATTTTGGAGAAAAAAATTATGCGATAACTCATTTAAATATAACACTGACTGTAAAGGATATTGTTTGTTATTACGAGCATGAAGTCAAAAGTACTGACAGTATAATTCTGAATTCTTAATTCATACATTTCGATTGTCCAAGTCTCCTCTGAATAATGTTTTCAGGAACGAACTTTCTATTTTAATGGTCACTTAAAACTGTTTTTTTTTTTTTTTTAAAAGTAGGCTAAAAAGTAATTCCATTCTTAAACACCCTGAATATGTATTTGGTGTTGTGTGAATGTAGCCTATTTAATTGTAATAAATTAATTGTAATGTTTTTATCTTTATACAACCTTTGGAGCTTTTGACTGTGGTGTCTTTTTTGTAATTGTTGTTTACTATGTCTTCTACTAAAAAAGCAGCTGCTGAACAGTAAAATCGCAACTCATGACTAAACATATTGTCTCATTCTTTTGATAAAGCTACTTGTTTCAACATCCAAATCTAGTTCGTATTTGTAATGTTTTTATCTTTATACAACCTTTGGAGCTTCTGACTTTGGTGTCTTTTTTGTAATTGTTGTTTACTATGTCTTCTACTAAAAAAGCAGCTGCTGAACAGTAAAATCGCAACTCGTGACTAAACCTATTATTATTTGTCTCATTCTTTTGATTATTTAAGCTACCCTTTTCGACATTTCGCATTTTCTTTGGCTATATGAACGCTATACAAGATATTTTCAGACAACTTAGTGAATTGACTGAATTGATTGAGGCTTACAAGAGGCATTGGCCAAATTCAAGTCATAATCTTCTTAATGAAGATATTCCTGTTTATGTGAAATTTTTTTATTGAAAGACAATTAATTAAATATTGGTGAAATGAAGCAGAGAAGCATTTCATTTGCTCATGCTTTATGGTTTCTGACTTAAAGCAGTATGCCGTGACAGACACAGCTGTCCTTTTAAATCTATAGGCTTATTTATCCGTTTTTGCTTTTAATTGGGATATTCCAAATTATTCTGTTCCATACATCGTCAGAGCTTTACATGTAACTTATATTTACGCACAGATTATTAAACATTTGAATTTGAATAATTTACAGACACACCTGGATTGCAGCCATTTGCTAAAATCATTTAAGTTCATTTTTTTTCCTCATTAATGTACGCACAGCACCCCATATTGACAGAAAAACACAGAATTCTTGACATTTTTGCAGATTTATTAAAAAAGAAAAACTGAAATATCACATGGTAAGTATTCAGACCCTTTGCTGTGACACTCATATTTAACTCAGGTGCTGTCCATTTCTTCTGATCATCCATGAGATGGTTCTACACATAGACATAATATAATACATAGAGACGCCTCATTGGCCGCTCTGGAACATTGCTTTGATACGTCAACACGTCCGCTATATTGCTGAGGGCAAGACTGCACTGTAAACAAATGCAAGTAAACTGGAGAGCTACAGTTTTTCTGGATAAAAACGAAAAAAATAACGTTTACATTTATCAACCGATTTAAGTGGTTTATGATGTACAAAACGTTCCATCTCTAGTTACTTAAAATCTCGATAGTAGACTTAAAAAAATATTTATTTGAATAAAGAGTAGGCAAAGCGCAGACTTGTCCTGTATTTGGCTGCTATATTTTTGGATAAGAATTGTGAAGACGCCCATAATGAGAGAATTTTCACATTAAATGAAAAAAAAGGATTTCCTATTGTGGAAAAGGCATTTTCTGTCTTTTAACCCATTTTAGCTTTTCTTGTGTTTAGAATTGACCACCATTGTGAAAATGAAGCAAATCTTCATATACAAACCACACAGGCTGCTTTCTGTATTTTTATATCACTAAAATGATACAGATATTTACAGATAGATAATCCAAAACATACAATAATAAAGATAACTGATGGATCCTTTATGGTAATACATATATGGTACAACTACAGTTGAATGTAAATAGAAAATAAAAGATAAAGTGAGAGGTAACAGTAAATAGTTTGTTGTATATACTATAGATAGGAAATAGTTTATGTAGAATATAATATGAGTCAATAATAAAGGGTATAATATTGTTAATAAACAGTATACAGCAAATAAAATAGTAATGAACAGTATAATTATATAATAGTATAATATACAAAAAGATATTGATAATACCATAGTATATGTATAATAATAATACCGATGGTTTATCCGTCCCTATTGGAGCCCTAATCCTGACAGACCTGTCCTACACAGAGAACTCGCTTGCAGAAAAACCTTCCCTTCTTATAGCTACTTCCCACCGTCTCCTCATCTCTTTGTCGAAGAACGAAGGAACTTGAAGGCTTGTGGTACCGTCACAGAGAGGCACAAAATCACTCTCCAGAACATTCTCCTTCACTGCTCCCTGCTGGTGGAATGATCTCCCTACTTTCATCAGGAACGCAGATTCCCTGGCAATATTCAAGAGACAGCTGGAAACTCATCTCTTCCGTGAACACTTAATCCCCTCATAGAAAAAACCAAAAAAAAAACCCTATCCTTCCCTTTTTCCCTTCCTACTCTAGCTTATGGTACTGAGCAATGTATGAAACTTGTATTGTGAGCACTTCCTGTGTTATTTGCCAATTCATGAAGAATCGCTTGTTTGTTTTCCTCACTTGTAAGTTGCTTTGGATAAAAGCGTCTGCTAAATGACTAAATGTAAATTTAAATGTAAATGTCTCTGGGAAACCATGTGTGAGAAAAGTAACCCAGCCAACTAACTAACGTTACAGTAATTCACAAAATGTCAGTCACCTAACCTAAATGAGCGCTTGTCTTAAAAGTCTGTTTTAAGAAAATAAACATGCATATTTAAATTTCAGGAAATTTAGTTTATAAAATAAGATAAAATACGCTAGAACTATAATATAAATCATTTAAACTCAACTTTCACAGCTAATTAGCGACATCGCTAGCTATTTTCTGACTTACTCCTGTGGCGAACTATTATCAACATAATTATATAACGACCAAATACAACCTGAAACAAATGTTCAGCCTTACCTGTGAAAGGTTATTCCCTGAGACCTGTATTCAATTGTGCGGTGATTTGTACAGTCCCAAGCAGCACACGAAACAAGCATTTTTCTCAATTCTACTTATGAGCATTATGGGAACGTTGACCTGCACAATATGGCGGCGCCGCTGAAGTACGATCCAGAGGCCAATGGGGCGTCTATGTATTTTATTATGTCTATGGTTCTACACCTTCATTTGAGTCCAGCTGTGTTTGATTATACTGATTGGACTTGATTAGGAAAGCCACACACCTGTCTATATAAGACCTTAGAGCAAATGAGAATCATGAGGTCAAAGGAACTGCTTGAAGAGCTTAGAGACAGAATTGTGGCAAGGCACAGATCTGGCCAAGGTTACAAAAAAAATTCTGCTGCACTTAAGGTTCCTAAGAGCACAGTGGCCTCCATAATCCTTAAATGGAAGACATTTAGGACGACCAGAACCCTTCCTAGAGTTGGCCGTCCGGCCAAACTGAGCTATCGAGGGAGAAGAGCCTTGGTGAGAGAGCTAAAGAAGAACCCAAAGATCACTGTGGCTGAGCTCCAGAGATGCAATCAGGAGATGGGAGAAAGTTGTGGAAAGTCAACCATCACTGCAGCCCTCCACCAGTCGGGGCTTTATGGCAGAGTGGCCCGACGGAAGCCTCTCCTCAGTGCAAGACACATGAAAGCCCGCATAGAGTTTGCTAAAAAACAAGTCTCAGGACTCTGTCCTGAAGGACTCCAAGATGGTGAGAAATAAGATTCTCTGGTCTGATGAGGCCAAGATAGAACTTTTTGGCCTTAATTCTAAGCGGTATTTGTGGAGAAAACTAGGCACTCTTCATCACATGTCCAATACAGTCCCAACAGTGAAGCATGTTGGTGGCAGCATCATGCTGTGAGGGTGTTTTTCAGCTGCAGGGACAGGACGACTGGTTGCAACTGAGGGAAAGATGAACGCGACCAAGTACAGGGATATGCTGGACGACAACCTTCTCCAGAGTGCTCAGGACCTCAGACTGGGCCGAAGGTTTACCTTCCAACAAGACAATGACCCTAAGCACACAGCTAAAATAACAAAGGAGTGGCTTCACAACAACTCCGTGACTGTTCTTGAATGGCCCAAACAGAGCCCTGACTTAAACCCAATTGAGCATCTCTGGAGAGACCTAAAAATGGCTGTCCACCAATGTTTACCATCCAACCTGACAGAACTAGATAGGATCTGCAAGGAGGAATGGCAGAGAATCCCCAAATCCAGGTGTGAAAAACTTGTTGCATCTTTCCCAACAAGACTCATGGCTGTATTAGATCAAAAGGGTGCTTCTACTAAATACTAAGCAAAGGGTCTGAATACTTAGGAGCATGTAATATTTCAGTTTTTCTTTTTTAATAAATCTGCAAAAATCTCAAGAATTCTGTTTTTTTCTGTCAATATGGGGTGCTGTGTGTACATTAATGAGGAAAAAAAATGAACTTAAATGATTTTAGCAAATGGCTGCAATATAACAAAGAGTGAAAAATTTAAGGGGGTCTGAATACTTTCCGTGAAACTATGAAATTAAAGCTGTATGCAACAGCTGTGTGGCCACAACCGTAAAAGGGAAACTACGATGGTACCACATGTCACAGTGCAAATTATTTTAGGGTATACAGAATAAATAACTGTCACTGTTTTCTTTTCCTGTCATCCAGGTCTACTGCAGCGATCCCATGGAAACCAGACGAGAGAAAAGTGACCGGGCTCACGTGCATCAGACTGGGTCAAAGAATTACACTCACGCACAACCTGAAATGTGGGAGGTGGGTGTGGAAATACTTTAAGGGGCCATCCACTCCAAAAATTACAATCGCACCAAAAGAGACAGTTACATGGCCTCCCGGTTCAGTCCCAGATCCAAATTGTTCACCACAAATTTGCTGTAGATCAGGTAGCACCCACCCTCCGACTGAAAGCATTTCAGGATACACTCAAGCACCAAAATTCATGCACTCTGCCTGGTATGAACTTAAAATACATCCAGGTGCCACAATCGGCAACATGTACACTCTACACAAGAACAACAACAATGGCAAGATCAAAAATTATGCTACATTGTTAAAAATTTGAAACCTTCAACATATAGGTGCACACACACACAAACACACAATGAAACACACATGAGTTACACAGAGTTGATATACAATCTCACATCATACACACTCAATGAGCAGAAACCAAAAACTTTCGTGTGAAAAAATCGAAAGGAAGGAACCTATTGCGTGGGAAAATGCACACAATAAACAATTTCACAAATCCACATAATTGTTCACGGACTGCAACTTATTACTTCAATTTGACCACCTGCGGATACACCAGGCCTAAAAAGTGTCAAGAATTACACTCAATACCTCCTGATGGACTGATTAGAGGAAACATAAACAAGATTCTGTTACACGATGTAAATTTGGTAATGACACATGTAACTTACAACATTTCCAATGTACTTTCTGCTTACACAGCACATTGTAATGCTAATGATGAATCATACACATGGCTACAGTCATGAATCGATGATTTAATTTCTGATTACAAAGGCAGACTTGCCGTCCAAATTCCACCTGCTCATTCAAAACGAGACCTGCTTGATAATATAGCAGGTTTATTCGGATCAATCAATTCAGCAACTAACACCTACAAAATAGCCAAACAATCCCAATTCTCCACATGGTTGACAGACCAGATGTCCACTGGCTTTCAACACATCACCAATAGCAATGATAACATTATCAAAGCTGTTAGATCCGAAGAGCAGGTGCTTCTAACGATCAGCCATACACTGTTCAATCAGACCCATACCATCGAACGTGACTTCGCCTACAGATCATATGCACAAGATTTGTTCATTGCAACAAGACAAGAGATTTTAGATCTTTGTCTTCATCAGACTCCAAGACATGTTTTGAGTGATTTAATTGAAATTCTAGACCTGCATAGATGGTTCTCTTCAGAGAAAATGAAAAATGTTAGATATTCAGTACTATTATGCACAGTTATGATGTACACTGAAAATGAATGTGCAGGTTGCCTTGGGTTTTTTGCCACTTTTCCTCTAATCCACCCAGACCCAGTTTACCCAAATTCCACTACTATTCGCTCTATTGGTATAGTAGTTAAAAGATCAGGTAATTAAATGGGACCACCTCACTGGATATATGACTTTGAAGGGTAATGAGACCTTGTTTACCAGTCGCACTTGATGTCATGAAACTCACAATTATGTTGTCTGTACATGTAACACACTTCAACCGTTCTCTCCCAATGATAGTAAACTCATAAATGTTCAATCGTTGCATGGCCATTCAAATGCTATTCAAGTGTCTCATACACAGTGGTGCGTTATCAGCAAGATGAATTCTGACTGACCTGCCCTGCCAATCACTGCTTGGACTTCTCCATGGGCCAGATCAACATCCTTGGAAGGACGCCACAGGACGCAGAGGTCTTGCCATGGTGGGACGATACCTTCTATGAACATGGAACACAAGCATTGGTCAAGACGATGGACTTGGTACAGAAAGTCATCCTTCAGACTGAATACCACCTCTCAAGCGCAAGTGGAGACAAACTTGGCGCAAAAGACTGCACGATTGGCTCAGACTGCATATACTTGGTGGAACTGGATGCTTCAAGTATGTGCCATTGGAAGCGCACCCATCTTCTCCTTCACACTATTCCAATGCTACTACTTCAGATACCTCATCGGATCAGTGAAATCATCCACCAACACCATCTTGACTCTCAGTCCGCTACAACTATCCACCTTACAAAGACTGAAGTGACACCACCGTACCTTTGTGAATGGCCCATGGTGCCAAAAGGGGAAAACTGTAAGGCTGGAATCGGACCGTCTTGAACGTCTACGTTTCCCTATGAGAACAAAGGACTTTCCTGATAATTAACACTTGAACACTCTCCTGCATAATCCATCCGAGACGCACCACGCCGAGCAGTTCACACCTCACCATTACACTTTCCCCATCACCCTCTGTTTCCCATCCTTCTCCCTCTCCTAAAACTCAATCCAAATCCATGCAATTGTGGCAGTGTACGTATATGAGAGGGAATGCAACTGTATCTAAATAACCAACTACGCCACCCCGGGGGTCTATTACCGGGGATCACCCTTAACAATACAATCTTTTAGGCTCACAGGTCCGTTAAGGCTGAATCAGATAGACAACAAGATGTAGAATTCAACAAATGATCTTTATTTGACATAAGATACCACTTTAAGTTAATAAAAAGTCACTCTCACACTGGATACCCAAAATCAGAATTGGGGTTAGCCACACTAATCAAAGAAATCAGCAATCACAAGTGTACACTCACACCACAGCACGCCACACCTCACTGTGATTCACTGCATTCAGGGAATAATGACCCACCACCACAGCAACGAGACACTGATCCTCTGCAGCGGACCGCCCCAATTCTGGAAGGAACACCACAGCAGAACAATCACTGACAAAAGTGGTTTTAAAAACAGACAATAAAACAAACATGCATCGCAAGCTCCTCCAAGGTGTGAATGATCCAACCCAATCGCACCAACTGGTCACGGGACCGCGTCCGGTCCCTACAGTAGCCAATTGGAGGGCAGAATTAAAACAGGTAACGAACAGTATTATAAACGGGAACAAAAGAATACAAAAAAAACAACCTCACATCAACAAAAGACAAAAGCAAAAATATCAAACACACATAGATCAATTACTAGAAACAAAATATGGATAACTGCCAAACTCAAAACAGCAGAAGGGACATAAATAAAACATAATATGAAACAAAACAATTCACTAGACAAAAACAAACAAAAACAGCAAGAGAGTGGTGACCGATGGGTGGCTAATCATCCATTTCACTCCACTTAACAGCTTTGAATCGCGGTTGATTACTCACAGTTCCAATTGATCAACACACTAGCACCAGACCCACCGATGATCCGGCCAATCCGGCAGTTGTAGATTGCTGCGAATGCAAAGGATTAGTAGACACGACGTAACACGACCCGGCGTGAAACTCACACACCGCGAAGAGCTCAACCCTGTCCAGGCGTCCACAACTCGCCGACGTGGAGAACTGTTCACGGCAGCAAAGTCCGATAACAACGTCTTAGGGATAGAGCGAATAGTCAACACGACAGAAATGACGATTCCAACGGAGATTTAAATGGGACACGAAGCACAAACCCGAACCAACTCCAAACCGAAACCCACTGTAACGTTGCTTGCAGGCACACCTTGAATGTAAAATATACAAATACAAGTTTATCCCGCAGGGCGCTAATGATCATACAGTTATATGTAAAAAAAGATCCAAACATACCTGCCGCTCGGCTCACATGGCCCATAAACTATCGTGCATTAACCAGATGATGGCATCCAGCAAGCTCCTCAGTCCACCCTTTAACAGAAGACAACTTCCCATGAAACCCTGTGTAATAAACCCACAAACAAACCGCACTCACTGGCAACAGCTCCTACCTCGCACATGCACACGCCCTGCCGGAAGTAAGGTGACTCGCTACCTGAGACAGAAGATGCACACGCACATAGCGCCCCTATGGGAACATTTATACACCCCCAAATAAGTAATTAAAGGGACACTCCTCATATGCTTGATTTACGTCAGGAGGTAGACCGAACTGCTACACAATGTTGAATATGTACAACAAGTGAATATACATATTTGGTATCATTTGAAACGTCTCAGTGTGCCTGGTAAAATGGTCTCATTCTCCCAGACATAGTACGAACTTCCAAGAAGTCCTAGAAAACAAGAAATATTGTGTGTCACTAAAGGTGTGCCCTCCCTCAGGTCCTTCATTCAAACTACCTCCTGTATGTAAATAAGTGCCCCCTTCTACAGGTATCAATAACTCATTCAATCTGATTGCCCATTTGTGACCCCCTGAACAGGGGACCAAAGCCTAATTACAATCGCAGACACCACCATTTGGTCCTATTGAGTTATCTGGGTATTTAGGGAGAAATGGAAAAGAGTTCAAGGAGTCTGTAGACAGATCTGCCGCACAATCGCTGTGTGAACCGCTTTTCTTCGGTATCGAGGCCAGGCCAATGGAACCGTTCTCAAATGCTCTGAATTGTGTTCTTCACCCCCAGGAGAAACGATCGATGGCTACTAGGACACTGGTGTAGGTATTGGATGGTGGGAGATCAGTGATGAAATCGATGCCCAGGTGAGTCCAGGGACGGTGAGGTATGGGAAGTGGAAGGAGTTTGCCTGCTGGCAGCTGACGTGGGGTGTTAGTGATGGCGCAGACAGAACATCCCTTCACATATCGGGAGACATCCTGGGCCATAGCGGGCCACCAGTTGCGTTGTTGGAGGAGCGAGAGGGTTCGCTGGCTACCTGGGTGTCCAGAGCCCGGAGAGGTGTGAACGGATTCCAGGAGGACCTGACGACAGGTAGGTGGTACGTACATCAGCCCCTCTGGAACTCTCTTGGGCGTCGCGAATACGGGCATCCCACTCCCACTGGATAGGACTGACTATCATGGCTGGAGGGAGTATTGGTTCGGGTAGGTGAGTATCCAGGTCTGGAGCATGGAGACGGGAAAGGGCATCGGCAAGGATATTCCTCTCACCTCGCCTGTACGTAACTGTGAAGTTGAATCTCGTGAAGAAGAGTGCCCAGGGGGCTTGGCAGGTGTTCAACCGTTTGGCATCCCTGAGATATTCCAGATTTCGATGGTCAGTTATGACGTCAAACGGGTGTTTGGCTCCCTCCAGCCAGTGTCTCCACTCCTCTCAGTTCCCCACGTCGTAGTTCTGCTCCGCTGGGGAAAGTTTGTGAGAGTAGAAGGCACATGGATGAAGGTGAGCGGAGTCACCCTGCCGCTGGGAAAGTATGGCACTGACTTCTGTCTGAGAGGGTCCACCTCGATGAGGAATGGCAGGTCGGGATCTGGATGACGGAGGTTCGGTGCCGTACTAAAGGCGTTCTTGAGTGTTTGGAAGGCTTGGCTCGCCTGAGGGTTCCAGGAGAGAGACTTGGGCCCCTTCTTGAGCAAGGAGGTAAGAGGTGAACTTATCAGACTGAAGTTGCGAATGAACTTTCGATAAAAGTTGGCGAATCCCAGGAACCTCTGAAGTTCTTTAACAGTTTGGGGTTCTGGCCACTTCCTGATGGATTCTACCTTCCTCTGGTCCATCTTCACCCTGTGCTGGTTGATGTTATAGCCGAGGAACTGGACTTCGGGGATGTGGAATTCGTATTTTTTGAGCTTTAGGTAGAGACGGTGGTCTCTTAGTCTTTGTAGGACCTGGCGAACGTGTTCCTGGTGTTCCTGAAGGGACCGGGAGTAGATGAGTATGTCGTCAATATATACGACCACGAATTTATGGAGGAGGTCTCTGAAGATCTCGTTCATATAGTTTTGGAATATAGACGGTGAGTTCGCCAGGCCATACGGCATTACCGGTTATTCGTAGTGCCCAGACGGAGTAACGAAGGCGGTCTTCCACTCATCCCCAGAGCGTATTCGGATTAAGTTGTAGGCGCTGCGCAGATCCTTTTTTGTTAAGATACTGGCTCCGCGGAGTTGTTCAAGCGCAGCAGGGACCAGAGGAAGGGGATATCGAAACTTCACTGTCTGAGTGTTGAGCTTCCGGTAATCAATACAGTGCCTCAAGCCTCCGTCCTTCTTGGCGACAAAGTCAAGTCAAGTCAAGTCATCTTTATTTATATAGCGCTTTTTACAATGCAAATTGTGGCAAAGCAGCTTTACATTAATAAGAAAATGGTGTCATTGTGCAGCCTATTCTATATATTATTGATTCATTCCGTTGCAAATATCAGTAGTTATTAGTCTAGTTAATTTAGGTATAGCAGCACTGCAGAAAACAGTGACGTAATCGTCCGGCTCAGCTCAGTTCGCATACAACGGCGCCAATGCAGGCATATCAAAAACACTGCTGAATATCAAGCAAGTGTCCCCAACTTAAGCAAGCCAAAGGCAACAGCGGCAAGGAACCAAAACTCCAACAAATGGAGAAAAAAACCTTGGGACAAACCAGGCTTAGTCGGGGGGCCAGTTCTCCTCTGGCCAACAGTGAACACTTGTCCGATACTCAGAGTTACAGGTCATTAAACCGATTTGGAATCGCAACAGTCAAAATATTTAATCTAGTTCCATCTAGTTTAAGATCTTTTTGATCACGCCGGTATGGGACGGTTTGTTGGGATATGTGCCACTGGCTGATGAGTCGGTAAGGTCTTCACAAAGGATGAGCTAGTTAACATAGTCTCCGCCGACACCACAGGGCCAAATTGCTGCCGCACACAGGCACAGGTTCCCCGTCCGACCCGGACACGGCCCAGATCCAGCCAATCACGTTAATTGTTAAACCTCGGGATAAGTAGAGAGACAAAAAATTAGCGTAGACGCCATTCTTCTTCCGATGTAACGAGTACATCTGGTGTTATAGGAAGTGTTCCCGGTTCCGGCTGACCTGATCTATGCAGCCTAACAATCCTTTAATGGATATGAAGACAAAAGTTTATAGTGCGTCATGTGTATGCCAGGTTAAATAGATGCGTTTTTAGTCTAGATTTAAACTGACAGAGTGTGTCTGCTTCCCGAACAATGCTAGGAAGATTGTTCCAGAGTTTAGGTGCCAAATAGGAAAAGGATCTACCACCTGCGGTTGATTTTGATATTCTAGATCGTAATAGACGCGAAGGACTATAATGCATTAAGAGCTCACTCAGGTACTGGGGAGCTAAGCCATTTAGTGCTTTGTAAGTAATTAGCAAGATTTTAAAATCTATACGATGTTTAATAGGGAGCCAGTGCAGTTTTGACAGAACCGGGCTAATATGTTCATACTTCCTGGTTCTAGTAAGGACTCTAGCAGCTGCGTTTTGGACCAGCTGTAATTTGTATATCACGCGAGCAGGGCAACCACCCAGTAGAGCATTACAGTAATCTAGTCTCGAGGTCATAAACGCATGAACTAGCTGTTCCTCATTTGTCATTGAGAGCATATGTCGCAATTTAGATATATTTTTAAGATGGAAGAATGCGGTTTTACATATGCTAGAAATGTGGCATTCAAATGAAAGATTGGTATCAAAGAGCACACCCAGGTTCCTAACTGACGAAGACGACTTAACAGAGCAGCCATCAAGTGTTAGACCGTATTCTAGATTATTATGTGCAGAAGTTTTTGGTCCAATAATTAGAATCTCTGTTTTTTCTGAATTTAGTAGTAGGAAATTACTAGTCATCCAATTTTTTATATCAGCTACGCATTCTGTTAATTTTGAGAATTGGTAGGTTTCGTCAGGGCGCGAGGAAATATAGAGCTGAGTATCATCAGCGTAACAGTGAAAGCTAATGCCATGCTTCCTAATGACATCTCCCAAGGGTAGCATGTACAGAGTGAAAAGCAACGGCCCTAGAACTGAGCCTTGTGGTACTCCATATTTAACTTGTGATCGAAATGACATCTCTTCGTTTACTACTACAAACTGATAACGGTCAGATAAGTATGATTTGAACCATGCCAATGCATTTCCACTAATTCCAGCATAATTTTCTAGTCTATTCAAAAGAATATTGTGGTCGATAGTGTCAAAAGCTGCACTGAGGTCAAGTAACACTAATAGAGAGATACAACCACGATCTGATGATAAGAGCAAATCATTTGTAACTCTAATGAGAGCAGTCTCAGTACAATGGTACGGTCTAAATGCTGACTGGAAATCCTCACAGATACCATTTCTTTCCAAGTAGGAACTAAGTTGAGATGATACTGCCTTTTCTAGTATTTTTGACAGAAAAGGTAGATTGGAAATTGGTCTGTAATTGACTAATTCACCAGGATCAAGTTGTGGTTTTTTAATAAGAGGTTTGATAATAGCCTGCTTAAAATTTTTCGGTACGTAACCTAGTGATAAAGATGAATTAATGATCTTAAGAAGAGGATCTATGACCTCTGGAAGCATCTCTTTCAATAGCTTAGTCGGTATAGGGTCTAACATACATGTTGTTGATTTTGATGATTTAATAAGTTTCTTCCTTTCCTATAGCAGCGAATGAATGGAATTTTTCCTCAGGGATGCTAAAATCCACTGTCTGATGTGATACTGTAGTAGACAGTTGCATGGCTATAATTTTCTCTCTAATGTTGTCAATCTTGCAAGTAAAGAAGTTCATAAAGTCATTACTGCTGTGCTGTTTGGAAACATCAGAAGTTTAGGCTGTATTTCTCGTTAATTTAGCCACTGTATTAAATAAATACTTAGGGTTGTGTTTATTTTCTTCTAAAAGATTTGAAAAATAAGCAGATCTAGCGTTTTTTACGGCCTTTCTGTACTCCATTTTCTCTCTCCATGAAATCCGAAAAACTTCTAGTTTTGAATTCTTCCAGCTGCGCTCCATTTTTCTTGCTGCTCTCTTAAGGGCCCGGGTGTGCTCGTTATACCATGGCGTTGGACTAATATCCTTAATCTTTATTAAGCGCAAAGGAGCAACAGAGTCTAGAGTGTTCGAAAAGAGAGCGTCAATAGTTTCTGTTGCAACATCGAGTTCTTCTAAGCTGTCTGGTTTGCTAAGTTGATGAAACTGATCAGGAAGATTATTTATAAAGCAATTTTTAGTGGTAGAAGTGATGGTTCTAACATATTTATGGCAGACAGGCGGTTTTCCAGCCTTGGTTAAATGTAGCACGCATGAGACTAGATAATGATCTGAGATGTCATCGCTCTGCTGCAGAATTTCAACGGCATCAATATCGATTCCATGTGACAATATTAGATCTAGAGTATGATTACGACAATGAGTTGGTCCTGACACGTGTTGTCTAACTCCAATAGAGCTTAAAATATCTGTTAATGCCAATCCCAAAGCGTCTTTTTCATTATCTACATATATATTAAAATCACCAACAATAAGGACTTTATCCACAGCCAGTACTAACTCCAATAGAAAATCAGCAAATTCTTTGATAAAATCTGTATGGTGCCCTGGTGGCCTGTATACAGTAGCCAACACAAATTTCAGATGAGATTTGTCACTTACATTATATAACGTTACATACAAAGAAGAAGCTTGAAGCGGCAGGGGACGTAGACGGACGGATGAATCCTTGTTGCAGAGCCTCGGAGATGTATTCATCCATGGCCTTCTGTTCCGGGATGGACAAAGGGTATACCTTACCCTTAGGAAGAATGGACCCAGGTAGCAGGTCAATGGCACAGTCCCATGGCCGATGTGGTGGTAACTGCGTTGCCAGCCGCTTGCTGAATACATCCTGGAACGCCCGGTATTCGACAGGAATGGTAAGTTTCTGAGTGGTCTCCGGACTCTCCACCGAGGTGGAGTTAAGATGGAGAGCAGGACAGATGGAAGTTCTGGCAGAAGATGAGCTCGGAATTTTCTTAACAGGAATGAGACCGGTTTGTATGCAGTGCTGACTCCACTTGAGGATTTCGCCGGTGTTCCAGTTGAAGACAGGGTTGGGATCGGCCAGATCGGCCAGACGGACCCAGAGTCAACGAGAGCTTGCGCTGCAACATAGGAATGACCAATGAGGAAGTATACAGTGGTTCGGATTAAATGTGAGACCTTAGGGTGTATCTGGATAGTACTCACCGAGGGCCGAGGGGGTCGAACGGGACAGTTGAGTAGCTGATGACCTTCACCACCACAATATAGACATAGATGGAGTGAGATTCTACGTTGTCGTTCTGATTGTGTGAGGTGATAAGTGTCCACGTTCAAGTGCTGGAAGGGCGGCTGGCAAGCTGGCGGATGGGGACTGCATGACGGGTTGGTAACGTTCACAAGCCGTGAGACGCTGGGAGACACGGACAGTCTTCTGAAGGAAGGCTTCTAACCCCATCGTGTCATCGTAGACCACCATCAGCTGGCGTATCTCGGGATTGAGACCTTGACGGTAAGCAGCCAGGAGGGCAGTTTCGTTCCAACCGCTATTGGAAGCAAGGGTGCGAAACTGCAGTGTGTAATCACCCACTGATGCTGAGCCTTGACGGAGATGGAAAAGTTGATCTGACACAGATAGAGATGAGGTGGTTTGTCTGAAGACTTCTTTAAAGTGGTTGGTGAAAGCAGTAAGGGAAGACAGAATGGCAGCGTTGGATTGCCAAAGAGCCTGAGCCCAACGCAACACTTTGCCGGTTAGTAGATTAACCATAAAGGCAACTTGTGCTTTCTCAGAGACAAACAGATGCGGCTGGATTTCGAAGAACAGTGAACATTGCATGAGGAAACCGTTGAAGTCCTCCGCCTCGCCTGAGTAGGGCGCTGGTCGGGCCACGGGACATGCAGAGGCAGCTGTGTGCAACGAAGAAGAAACCGGGTCTATTGCACGAAGTGTGGCGCGAACAGCTGGGACAGACTCGGCGAAAGTGCTCGTTGTGCTGGTAGTCGCGGCCATCTGCATGTTGTTTTGGGTTGGTCTGATCTTCTGTCAGACACAGACACGGAGGGTAAAGTTAAGTCAATGGTTTTATTGAACAGAGGGAAATAGTAAACAGGTATACGGTTGGGTATGGTGAGTTTAGAAGTCCATGAAACAATAGGTGACTTAGCTTGCAGAGTGAGGGGTTGTTCTTTGTGTTTGCAAATCGAGTGAGCACTGTCCAGCGGTTCGTGCACACGCCTGATAATGAGTCGAAGTTGTCGTAGTGACATCCGAGGGATCCGAAGAAGGAAGGTGAGTAAACACGGGTGAGTCTGTAGTCCATTCAAGACAAGATCAGACAACTGACTGAGGCAGTGAGAGTTCTTTATAGGGCGTGAGCGTGAGTGCCGACAGGTGCAGATGGTTAGAATTCGGGTGATTGTGAGCGTGTGGGTGGAGCTGGTCGTGCCGGTGATGTAACCTTTTACACAGGTTATTTAGAGTCCCTGGGTTTAGTTAGTGACCTGTTTTGTTTATTATTTTGGCAATGCCCAATCTTGAAGAGATTGCCTTGTTACTGTGTTGTGACAAAAAATAGTTCTACGGTAAAATAAACACACAGGCTCATGGTAGCAACAGTTTCACATTTCTTTATTTAAGTTAACTTCCCTGACCCTAGACTAGGCTAATGCCATTTTTCCCCTTGCCACAGCTCTTTTATTCCTTCATGTCAAGTGAAGGGAAATCTGAATGATGTTCCAGTTTAAACTTAATCAACAAGAATCAACCATGACATCATCACATTATCTTATTCCTTATTAATGCAGAAAATTTGCTCACCCAATGCTAGTTTGAGTCATGCATGAAAGTTGTGGTTGCGGGGCCTGAACTAGTTGGAAATCAGCAGCCTTTTAAAGAGTTTGACAGGTAAAAAGTATTTTCTATGTATTTTGAAAATACAAACATAGTAAACTTAAATGTATTTAAATACAAATTTAAATAGGTTGTTTTTCAATGGCTTTAAAGTACAAAATAGTATTTTATCTAAAATACCGCCCATCCCTGCCTGCAAGTTCATAAAATTTAATCCTAAAGGATTTTAGTTTGACTAAAAAGAGCTAAAAATAGGCTAGATAGCATATATCAAAAGTGATCAAAATCACTACACATAGTCCTTATATTGTCAGCTCTAGATCTACATAATGTTATTAATAATAACATCGAATGCCTCAATATACAATGATATTTCACTGCATGCAAAAGCAGATATTTATACCATTAAATCAATTACTGTATGCTTCTATAAATCGGGGAGACAGACAGCAGCAGGCACAAAACAAATTTTCATAGATGGCTTTACTGCTGGTGGGAGAGGCGATGTGAGGTACTCCACTGTGCTGAGTGACATATGTCAAAAACCTTTCGCGCCGTCGAGGGAGCTATGCCTCTCCACCGACTGATCCATTAAGAGAAGAGAGAACTGTCCGTCTTGGCTGCATTATTTTCACTCCTCCCCTAACTGCAGCCGCTTACTCTTGTCTAAATTCCTCGCGAGGCAAGGAGCATCTCAAATGTGCCTAACAAATATGTCAAAGACACAAAATACATAATAGCATACAATACGCAAGGGACAAATGTCGTGTCAGTGAACAATGTACTGTGATGAAATGCATTTATTTACAACGTATGCAACATAGGCTACTGTAAAATTTTAAATTCATCCCAACAAACACATTTACGTTGTGTCAACGTCGCTGCCACGTTTCATTTTCACTGTGGCAACGTTGACTGTCTACGTGCTCGCGACATTGTAGCAACGTTGAATTGTAAGACGCTAAAGGGCTGTAGCAACGTTGTTGCGCGACATTCAGCAACTGCAAGACGACGTTCCGACCACATTTATTTTTATGCCAGATTATAAATATTATATTACCTTTTCTGCGTCTTATTTTTTTATGTATTTATTTTTTTGTGGTCAATCTCTTAATAATCATACACAAGATGAACATGTAACACTTTTTTTTAAATACTGTTAATCATTAATTGTTATTTTTAATGTAAAACCAGCTATGAAATTTTAAAGAGGAAAAATGCCATACAAGTTCATATAATCCAACTTTATTAAAACATTGCATACATATAATTACACTACCAAAACATACATTTGAAGGGAAAAAAACGTTAATATAGAGTATATTAATTATATTAAGCTCAAATATAATAGACTACAAATAAAAAAGCATAAAAAGAGCATTTGTTGAACAAAATAAAAGCAGCTGAAACAGTCATCAGGTCACCGGCTGATGAGGCCGACTCGGGACTGGAGAACACGGCGGACAGGGGAGCGCAGACGAGAAGGTCGGTAGACAGTCCAATAAAGATAAACAAATCCAGTGAAAATGTATCTGTGCTGAAATATCTTTTACACGTTTAACAAAAACACTGGCGAGTTAAATTTAACAATTTATTGGCCAATGGCTAATGATATTAGTCGCCAAGATTGAACATTAACTTGCGCGTATCGCGCTTAGGTCGCTGTCTGTTGTGTCAGTCCCTTTTCATAGCTTCATTATGGCTTATAACTTTTGGCATAATGTTAAAACACTTCATCACATGACCAGAATACGTTTAACGCCTTTTCCTAAATAACGATATCTGAATAGGCCTTCTGAAAGTAATAAAATTAACTTAGCATTAACTTACACCAAACCCGATCGCAAACTACTCGGTATGTGAATTATCAGCTATTCAGTTTATTAACAGAACAAATAAATCTCACATTAGACATGAAAATTGTAGGTTTTGTTTGGATATTTACATATCTTATTTATCTAAAAGAAAAATCATAAGCAATACTCACGTATCCTGGCTTGAAGAAGAATAACGGCCCAACGGTCTGTTAAAATTTAAAATGCGCTTCGGAACAGTGACGAGTACATGTCGTACAATGGTTGTCCAGACAGCCTGAGCACAACCTTCAGCAATGGTCCTGAACCGCGGTTGAATGGCAACATTGTGACAGCACAGTAACAACCTTAACGACACAATGTAGAACCAACAACCTTTTAGCCATGTTGTTACAACGTTGCTAAAAGGTTGGCTACGTTGAGGCAACGTTCTGTGTTTGTTGGGATATTCCGTCTTTGTGATTTCAATAGAAATTTTCAGTACAAATGACATAAATTTAAATGCTCTGCATCTGAATTGTTAAAACTATGGATGAATATTGAATCAGGCTACTTTAAGTGTTTTGTTCTTTGTTAGAATAAGCATTTGCTATATTTTTATTTGTACTAAATCAATAAGTGTCGGATTGCGGTGTTTGCGGTCTCAATTTCTTTTTTTTCAGAAGTCAAATATTAGGCAAGATAATTTCTGAGCTTGATCTTTTGTTTATTTCAGTGTATCCTTTATTGAAGAGCTGAAGCTAAGAATATAAACCAAAAGGTACTATAAAGATGAAGTATAGGCTAGCCTGTACAAACAACGTATAAATTATAATTCGTCAACGCTTGTCAGAATCGTTGTCAGGGATATTACAGATCAACACGTGCAAGTGACCACTAGATGTCACCGTGGAGACGGGCGTCAAATTGTTTCTAATTCTCAACACAATTCGGTTAATTTGCTTCAAGCGTCTAATAACAACGTCGTTGTATTTTATCCAATTTATCATACTTAAGAATTAATATAAATAATCATTGAACAGTGAGCTCGCACATGAACTATTTTCTCACGCGGAACAAGACAGAAAAGAGTTCTCACAGATGACTTTTAATTGGTACACAGTGAAGCGCGTTACAAATGACAGGTGTTCCTCGGAAATAATTAAACTGACACTAAAACAGTCACAACGGGGTGGGGCCCTCTTGCAGCTTACACGAAAGGATATGCTTATTTGCTCCACATTACACCAGGTAACTGTAACTAACATTGTTTCTACAGAGGTTTTTTTGTTTTAAAAGTTGTTAAAATAAAACTCTTATGACGTTTTGGCGTGTCAGACATAGCAATCGAGCTCAGAGTCCTGGGCTACGTTCATCCCCAACAAAACGTTGCAAAACGTTTTTTAAACGGAAACGGTGGTGCGTTGAACCATAGATATAATAAATACATAGATGCCCCATTGGCCGCTTTGGACTGTTCCTGCAATACGTCAACGAGTCCGTCATATTGTGCGGGGAAAGACTCCTCATTAAACAAAGGCAAATAAACTGGGAGCTGCGGCTTTTCTGGACAAAAAGCGTAAAAATGCTTACATATCTCAACGGTTTATGATTTGCGTGGCGTACTCGCTAGTTTGAATTTGAATTATTCATTGTTATAAAGAACTCATGCTTCTCAGGCATTGATTTGGTTTATTATTCAAGGTTTATTCATTTTAATTGTGGAAATGGCTTTTTCTGTCTTTATGCTTTTAGTTTAACACACATGTTTGTTTATTATTCATGATACAACAATACATGTCTTTATAGAAATTGTATACTATTGTAAAAAAAAAGGCAAAATTGTCTTCATTTTAAATGAACAGCATTATATTTAAATGTGTCTGGGAACTTTATTGAGGTCTAAAGAAAGATAAACATCTAATTATAGGCCATTTCACAGATTTAATGTCAGTACACCATAGTCAATCAAATGTACTAAGTGAATTTATTTCGATTCTAATGGATTGCAACAAGATATAAAAGGATTGGCCTTAAGAGATTCCTTATCCTGTAGCTTCCTCTTGTAGACAATGTTAATAGTACAGCTTGCACTAATTCTAAGACAATCTTTAATAGATCCAGTAAACATTTGAGATGCAGCGGTAGAACATTTATAGTACAATTAAAGTACAATACAAATTGTATGAAATATAAGGTCAAATGTAATAGCTCAATATACAAATATGCAAGCTGTCTCTCTGCGTGGTTTATATACATGTTGCTGCTGATTGGGCTGACATTTTTTGACACCCCGAACAAGAGAAAACGTATCTCTGTTGCACACCATTTCCAGGAAACATGTTGTTCAACCCAGAAACAGTAGCAAAACATTGCGGTTTGAGCTTGAACGTGCCCCAGATATAGGCAATTACAAGTGGTGCTCACTGCAGTCCAGCTTCCCCTCATGGATTGAGCTTGACCTAGTCCAACTCCACCTCTGTGGATCTAATGGGTGGAGAGATAGTTATGGGTAGGGTTAGGGTGTGATTGGACCTTCTAGCTTCTAGCACCCATTACACACAAATTATAGGGTGGTTTGACTTCATGCAGCGCTGCATAGACCGATCGGTGGCTGACTTGAAGCAGTGCATGCTGGTTATAAACTTTGTCCAACTTGAGACGACGCCGTGTGACTGTGACGTATGGCATCAAAGTACTGTGAGAGAGATTCGAGAGCGGCCGCCTGGTTCATTCAGTGCAACTTCTCGAGCGGCTGCACAAGTTCTGATGACGACACAGCTGTTTCACAATTGGCCGGATTCACCACATGAAGACAATCACGTATTTTTCCTGTTTGTTCTGAAACCTTCAGTTCCATTAATCCTCACAAATCTGTATTTTTATAATAGTTAAAGCTCTCTTCATGTAGTTGCGATGTTATTGTGCCATGTTTATCAAAAAACTGATAAAAAAAAAACATAGACCCCTGTACATTGGTATTTAAATATATTCTAATGTTGAACTTTATTCTTGTTAAAACAGATGCTGTAAGCAGTACATAAAGTATTGAATGAAATGTCTCTGAAACATCAGTGTATTAGTCAAATATTGCATTCATTTCATTTCAGCTGTGATAAAGTATGCAAATGCAGTGCAAGCGCCATAACCACCATAGACATAATTAGAAATGGCCAAATTGGTTTTAAAAAAGTTTAAAAGTAAGATCTGCCTCAGCGGTCTAACAGCGCTCGTCAATGTCAAAACGATCAAGATAGCCAATCAAATTATGTGGGGTTCACGGAAGCAGAGCACCCCTAGTTTGGTGTAATAGTGCATGAACGGCTAGATAGACAGAAAAGGAGAATTGAGCAAATAATATAATGGTTAATATTTATCATAAATGCTTGATTGGGGTTATTTTTAGTGTGAGATCTGCATTGGGGAAGATTGATATTCAACATCTGCCTGCATTGACCCCATTGTATACAAACTGCATAATAATCCAATAACTATTGATTTTTACAACGGAATGAATTGATACTGAATTTAAGCTGAACAATGACACCGTTTTCTTTAAGAGCTGTTGTGCAGACAAAATTATTTGCCATTATTATGGTAAAGCTGGTTTGACATAATTTGCATTATAAAAAGCGCTAAATAAAGGTAACTTGACATTTTGAAACCTCCTTTGCCATTTCTCAGCTGTTAGATACAGTAACAAGTCACGGATAAAGTAGCAATAAAACCATTTAATCAGCTTACACTGTTCAAATTTGTCAGCCAATAGGGCCATGATAGTGTAAAAAATCACTTTTTAAAGTCAAGTTTTTCTGATAATAAAGTACTCGTTTTGTGGAGTGCTTCTAAAGGATGAATAGCAGTGGACCAGCATACCCATTAGCCTCTCTGTACGTCGGTGACCTTCATCCTGATGTCACTGAGGCCATGCTGTACCAGAAGTTTTCTCCTGCTGGTCAGATCATGTCCATCCGTGTGTGCCGTGATGTAATTACACGGAGATCCCTTGGATATGCATACATCAACTTCCAGCAGCCTGCTGATGGTGAGGACACTCTTACTACTCTTACAAGTATACTTTTTAATAATAATTAATTAACTAGACTCTAATTCCTACATTTTAAGTGATTAGAGCACTTCTATCAATAGTGAATCTCTCTCCTTTTTGTTTTCTTCTGTATTTAAGCGGAATGTGCCCTTGACACAATGAACTATGAAGTCATCAAGGGTCGACCAATCAGGATCATGTGGTCACAGCGAGATCCAGCTCTGAGAAAATCTGGTGTGGGAAACATCTTCATCAAGAACATGGATGAGTCTATTGACAACAAGGCTCTTTATGACACCTTTTCTGCTTTTGGTAACATCTTGTCATGTAAGGTACATCCTTTTTCATCACTGTGTTTTTTTTTGGTTTTTTTTATTATTGTTAAAGGCTTTTTTTTAATCAGAATTTGTCTGAAATAAAACAAGTAACTATTGAAATAATGCACCAAATTTTCCAGACTGCAAAGGCTCATCCACACTAAGAACGATAACTATATCTAAATTGGCATCCACATCAGCGGACAATAACTTTATTTTAATCAGTTTGCAGTTTTGTCATCTGCTGCTTTTAGATACTTTAGCTCTTTAAAGTAGTTTGGATCCTAATTGGCAGTCAATGTATTTAACGTTCATCAACTGGGAAAAAAAGGTTCTAAAAATGATGGCAATGATATTGCTTCGCTGTGCCGTTATCTTTATAGTTGTAGTGTGGATTCTGCTATTCTTTTAAATTTAGGAGCGATTTTTAGAACTTCATCTTTATCGTTATCGTTATATTTATTGTCTTTGGTTTGAACGGGCCTTAACAGTATTTTTCATTCTAGGTGGTTTGTGATGAGAACGGCTCAAAGGGTTATGGGTTTGTACACTTTGAGACTCAAGAAGCTGCCAACAGAGCCATTGAGACAATGAATGGCATGCTTCTGAATGATCGCAAAGTGTAAGTACTGACAATGTGGTTTGTGGTACATTCCTTTACACCAGTGGTTCTCAACCAGGGGCCATTGGATGACTTAAAAGTACAACCCCAATTCTAGAAAAGTTGGGACGTGAACCTTTGTTTAACTGACAAAAGTTCAAAGAATTTAAAAAATGATTTCACCAGCCAAATTAATTGCGTTTTGTAAATATAAACAAATTTTGATGGCTGCACACACTAGAGGAAAAAAAAAAAGTTGAGACAAAGGCAAAATAAAAGTGGAAAGATTATAGAATATCCAAGGTGAATTGTTTTGACAAGTCCAGAATTAGTAGTTGAAGTGGTATTAGGTGAGGGTATTGTAATTGGGTGTAAAAGTAACATCCAGCAAAGGCTTTGTCTTTGGAAGCAAATATGGGTAATGGCTCACCACTTCAAGCCAAATTTCAGGAGGAACAATTCAAAAATCGCATTTCTCAATGCAAGATTGCAAGGAATTTAGGTCTTTACCATTTTAAACTACATAAATGTGCGTGACCTTCGAGTCGTGCTGCTGTTAAATATAGCCACATGCTCAGGAGTATTTTAGAAAACCATTGTCGCTTAAGATGAGGGGTATAACAATGTTCAGTCTGATCTGAAAAAACGTGATACACACTCATGGTGTACCGAACACGCCCTGGCCCATTGCATTTACAGGATGAATACAACATTGTAGGATAACCACCAATAATTGCAATAAACTCCGTTTTGTTACTTTCGATAAGAAACTGTGTCATCTTTCAAATTCTGTCCCTTTTATCGCGAAATTCAAACTCAAAATACC
The DNA here is from genome assembly GCA_038088235.1 of Zacco platypus. NCBI lineage: Eukaryota > Metazoa > Chordata > Actinopteri > Cypriniformes > Xenocyprididae > Zacco > Zacco platypus. Next base: position 22,881,719 of record CM076073.1, read on the forward strand.
ATTTTGACGCTCTTTAATGTGACATGACAGATCACTGTACAAGCGCCTCATTTTAAGCGGCAATGCGGTGCACGAGTGAACGTGATCATCTCTTCCTCCTTTATTACAGAATAAACATAAAGGAACATCTGAAGGTGTTGAAAGATACAACAGCTTGTAAACACTGTCATGTAGGTGAGTCCACAGCTTGTTAGTTCGCCAGATAAATCTCTTAATAAAATCTAATCATAATTTTATAATTAGATTTAGAAGTTATTGCAATAAAACTTCAAAACCGAGGTACGTACCGTACCATCAGTTTTGTGTATCGTTACACCCCTACTTAAGACAGTCTGTGGTTGCATCAAGAAATGCAACTTGAATCACTGTTATGCAAGGTCAAACTGATGTATAGCTTATATGCAGAGATGTCTCGAGTTCTCTGGGTCCAAGCTCATATCAGATGGTACAAAATGGACATGTTAGTTGTAGTCCGATGAATCCATGTTTCAGCTTGTTTTCGGGAAAAATGGACTTCGAGTTCTCAGTCCCAAAGATGAAAGGGACTATCCAGACTTTCATCAGCGATGGATGCAAAAGCAAGCATCATTCATGGTATAGAAGTGCATTAAGGCAAACGGTATGGGTGATTTGCATATGTGTGAAGGTACCATTGAGGTGGAGGCATACAGGGAGTGCAGAATTATTAGGCAAGTTGTATTTTTGAGGATTAATTTTATTATTGAACAACAGCCATGTTCTCAATGAACACAAACTCATTAATATCAAAGCTGAATATTTTTGGAAGTTTTAGTTTTTAGTTTTAGCTATTTTAGGGGGATATCTGTGTGTGCAGGTGACTATTACTGTGCATAATTATTAGGCACCTTAACAAAAAACAAATTTATACCCATTTCAATTATTTATTTTTACCAGTGAAACCAATATAACATCTCAACATTCACAAATATACATTTCTGACATTCAAAAACCAAACAAAAACAAATCAGTGACCAATATAGCCACCTTTCTTTGCAAGGACACTCAAAAGCCTGCCATCCATGGATTCTGTCAGTGTTTTGATCTGTTCACCATCAACATTGCGTGCAGCAGCAACCACAGCCTCCCAGACACTGTTCAGAGAGGTGTACTGTTTTCCCTCCTTGTAAATCGCACATTTGATGATGGACCACAGGTTCTCAATGGGGTTCAGATCAGGTGAACAAGGAGGCCATATCATTAGATTTTCTTCTTTTATACCCTTTCTTGCCAGCCACGCTGTGGAGTACTTGGACGCGTGTGATGGAGCATTGTCCTGCATGAAAATCATGTTTTTCTTGAAGGATGTAGACTTCTTCCTGTACCACTGCTTGAAGAAGGTGTCTTCCAGAAACTGGCAGTAGGACTGGGAGTTGAGCTTGACTCCATCCTCAACCCGAAAAGGCCCCACAAGCTCATCTTTGATGATACCAGCCCAAACCAGTACTCCACCTCCACCTTGCTGGCGTCTGAGTCGGACTGGAGCTCTCTGCCCTTTACCAATCCAGCCACGGGCCCATCCATCTGGCCCATCAAGACTCACTCTCATTTCATCAGTCCATAAAACCTTAGAAAAATCAGTCTTGAGATATTTCTTGGCCCAGTCTTGACGTTTCAGCTTGTGTGTCTTGTTCAGTGGTGGTCGACTTTCTGCCTTTCTTACCTTGGCCATGTCTCTGAGTATTGCACACCTTGTGCTTTTGGGCACTCCAGTGATGTTGCAGAAATATGGCCAAACTGGTGGCAAGTGGCATCTTAGCAGCTGCACGCTTGACTTTTCTCAGTTCAGGGGCAGTTATTTTGCGCCTTGGTTTTTCCACACGCTTCTTGCGACCCTGTTGACTATTTTGAATGAAACGCTTGATTGTTCGATGATCACGCTTCAGAAGCTTGGCTATTTTAAGACTTCTGCATCCCTCTGCAATATATCTCACTATTTTTGACTTTTCTGAGCCTGTCAAGTCCTTCTTTTGACCCATTTTGCCAAAGGAAAGGAAGTTGCCTAATAATTATGCACACCTGATATAGGGTGTTGATGTCATTAGACCACACCCCTTCTCATTACAGAGATGCACATCACCTAATATGCTTTATTGGTAGTAGGCTTTCCAGCCTATACAGCTTGGAGTAAGACAACATGCATAACGAGGATGATGTGGTCAAAATACTCATTTGCCTAATAATTCTGCACTCCCTGTATATTGGGATTAGAGACATATACTGCAATCAAGATGACATCTTTCCTGGGAGCAAGACAATGCCAGGCCTCATTCTGCATGTGCTACAACAGAGTACACACTATAGAGAGGATGTGCTTGATTTGCCTGTCTGTAGTCCAGATCTGTCTCTTATTTAAAATGTATGGCACATTATGAAAAGGAGAATCCGACAACAACGACCACAGACTGTTGAGCAGCTGTCTGTATCGAGTTTGGGCATAAATTCCATTTGCAAAACTGCACAATTGGTACCCTCGATTCCTAAATGACAAAAATGTGTAATTAAATGAAAAGGTCATGTGACACAGTTGTAAACATGTCCCAAAGTTTTTGGGGTGTGTTGCAGCCATCAAAATGAAGTGTCATGTGAAAACATTAGAAATCTTGTCTTTGTACTTTTGTCAGTTAAAGAATGAACAAATCAAAGATTCTTGATTTTATTGCATCTTATTATTTATATATGCATATAGTATTTTAAGTAAAACAAAAAACCATAACCATGTTAACTTTATCAACAAAAGGTTTCTAAACAAGCTGCTTTGTAATAACGTAATATTTTGTTACACAACAGGTGGTCTTGAGTAAAACACAAAGCCTGAAACCATTGCTTTACGTTCAGTTTTTTTTTTTGGTTTGTTTTATGTTCTCCTTTTCATTTGTGGTTTGAGTTATGTCCTAGTCAAGTCACCTTTACTTATTGCTCTTTTTACAATGCAAATTGTGTCAAAGCAGCTTTATAGTAATAATTGGCAAATAATTTTTGGTTGCACAGCAGCTCCCACAGAAAATGGTGTCATTGTCCAGCTTATTCTATATATTTCTATTGATTCATTCCGTTGCAAAGATCAATAGTTATTAGTCTAGTTAAGGTATATCAGCACTGGAGAAAACAGTGATGTAATCGTCCCGCTCAGCTCAGTTCGCATACAACGACGCCAAAATACTGCTGAATATCAAGAACTAAACAAGCCAAAGGCAACATCGGCAAGGAACCAAAACTCCGACAAAATGGAGAAAAAAAACCTTGGGAGAAACCAGACTTAGTCGGGTGGCCAGTTCTCCTCTGGCCATGTCAGTTATCCATGTTTTTAGTTTATGCTTGAACATCAGAGCTCAAAAAATAACTACATCAAGTGGAGAAATGACATAAATCATAATATTTGTCAATTTGGTTATCTTTTTGTTTTTTAAAAAAATATTAATCTGCATTTATAGGTTTGTGGGGCATTTTAAGTCTCGTAAGGAGCGTGAGGCAGAGTTGGGGTCTAAAGCCATGGAGTTCACCAATGTGTACGTTAAGAACTTTGGTGAAGATATTGACAGTGAGAAACTGAAGAGCATCTTCACTGAATTTGGTAAACAATTTTGTAACTGCATTTTTAATCACTGACTTCAGGGGCCATATGTGTAAAGCCACTCATAGTAATGTCGTTTCTGTCATAATGTACTTGCCTTCATTTAATCCCGAACCCGTAAGACCTTTTGTTCATCTTCAGAACACAAGTTAAGATATTTTTGCTGAAATCCGAGGGTTTCCGAACCACACATGGGCAGTAACGTCATTGACTATTTTGACAATGTCTTTACTACCTCTCTGGACCTCAAAAGGTGCAAAGTGCTACAGTAGTTCAACCTGCACTGTGTTCACTACGTCAAGTGAGTATGGCAAACTAGATACCCTTGGATTTCATCAAAAAATATCTTAATTTGTGTTCTGAAGATGAACGAAGATCTTGCAGGTTTAGGATGGCATGAGGGCATATATAATTTTTTATATATCACACACTTTCCAAAAAAAAAACCACAATTATATATATATATATATATATATATATAATGACACTCACCTAAAGGATTATTAGGAACACCATACTAATAATGTGTTTGACCCCCTTTCACCTTCAGAACTGCCTTAATTCTACGTGGCATTGATTCAACAAGGTGCTGAAAGTATTTTTTAGAAGTGTTGGCCCATATTGATATTCCCATTTGTGGGATGCACATCCAGGGCACGAAGCTCCCGTTCCACCACATCCCAAAGATGCTCTATTGGGTTGAGTGACTGTAGGGGTCATTTTACTATAGTGAACTCATTGTCATGTTCAAGAAAAACAATTTGAAATGATTCGAGCTTTGTGACATGGTGCATTATCCTGCTGGAAGTAGCCATCAGAGGATGGGTACATGGTGGTCATAAAGGGATGGACATGGTCAGAAATGATGCTCAGGTAGGCCGTGGCATTTAAACGATGCCCAATTGGCACTAAGGGGCCTAAAGTGTGCCAAGAAAACATTCCCCACACCATTACACCACCAGCAGCCTGCACAGTGGTAACAAGGCATGATGGATCCATGTTCTCATTCTGTTTACGCCAAATTCTGAGACTACCATCTGAATGTCTCAACAGAATTTGAGACTCATCAGACCAGGCAACATTTTTCCAGTCTTCAACTGTCCAATTTTGGTGAGCTCGTGCAAATTGTAGCCTGTTTTCCTATTTGTAGTGGAGATGAGTGGTACCCGGTTGGGTCTTCTGCTTTTGTAGCCCATCCGCCTCAAGGTTGTGCGTGTTGTGGCTTCACAAATGCTTTGCTGCATACCTCGGTTGTAACGAGTGGTTATTTCAGTCAAAGTTGCTCTTCTATCAGCTTGAATCATTCAGCCCATTCTCCTCTGACCTGTAGATTCAACAAGGCATTTTCGTCCACAGGACTACCGCATACTGGATGTTTTTCCCTTTTCACACCATTCTTTGTAAACCCTGGAAATGGTTGTGCATGAAAATCCCAGTAACTGAGCAGATTGTGAAATATTCAAACCGGCCCGTCTGGCACCAACAACCATGCCATGCTCAAAATTGCTTAAATCAACTTTCTTTCCCATTCTGACATTCACTTTGGAGTTCAGGAGATTGTCTTGACCAGGACCACACCCCTAAATGCATTGAAGCAACTGCCATGTGATTGGTTGATTAGATAATTGCATTAATGAGAAATTGAACGGGTGTTCTTAATAATCCTTTAGGTGTGTGTGCGTGTGTGCGTGTGTGCGTGTGTGCGTGTGTGCGTGTGTGCGTGTGTGTGTGTGTGTGTGTGTATATTATATAAAATATGGCCCCAGATCTACAATACACAGGCAAGCACTTTTCATAAAGAATATATATTCTGCATCTCTTATCTGAAGTTGGCTCTGATTCACAGGTAAGACACTTAGTGTCTGTGTGATGACTGATGAAAGGGGACACTCTCGTGGCTTTGGGTTTGTCAACTTTGAAAACCACAGAGATGCTAGGAGGGTAATTCAACAATTTACTACATGATACGTGTTGGTAGCCCAGATTTATGGAGACCGAAGTCTTTCCTTCTTTTTGTGATAGGCAGTAACTGAAATGAATGGCAAAGAGCTGAATGGCAAGGTCCTGTATGTGGGTAGAGCTCAGAAAAGACTGGAGAGGCAGGGAGAACTCAAACGCAAGTTTGAGCAAATAAAGCAGGAGCGCATACAACGCTATCAGGTACATACGCATACTTACCTGCATGGTAACTTCTAAATCTGCAAACAGCCTGGATTAGATATCCAAATCATGCGAGAAGGATTTGCTTATACCTAATTGTATGTTGATGTTTAGAAATATGTTTTGATGCATGCTTTGTTTTTCATTTTAGGGGGTTAATCTCTATGTAAAAAATCTAGATGACGGCATTGATGATGAGAAGTTGAGGAAAGAGTTTGCACCTTATGGAACCATCACTAGTGCAAAAGTAATGTAAAACACACAATATTACATGTCTACACACTTTCAACTAATGTAACAGGACAAAGCATTTGCAAGTTGAGTAGGAGTCTAATAAAAAATTCTAAAAATCTAACCGGAACGTTTGCCCCCTCTGCCTTTAAAGTCATCATAAAATATTTAAAAAAAAACAATTCATTTGGGTAACACATCTGTGGCCTGTTGCACGAAGCCGGTTTCAGTTGCTACCCAGGTAAGTTAGAGATTAATTTGTGTAAAGTTTAATGCTAATTATTTATTATTATATAAATTATAATTCTGTATAATGCATATAATATTCATGTAATTATAATAATTGACAATTAAATTAATCTTTGCTTTTAATTTAATATAAATATAATAAATGCATTAAAGAAATGCATCAAGCTTTGAAACAAATTAAGCTTGCGTGTATTCATTTGAGGTCTTTGTGAACCTATATAAATTATTAGGCCGGTTTCTTTGATTCACATGCATTCATATAGTCAGAATTTCTTTCAGCTGCCTTCCTAACCTTGCTGCAGAGTGTTGAGAGACTGCTGAACCTGATCTAAACCAGGTTGGATTTTTCTGGATTTGTCAACTAGCTTCATGTAACAGGCCTTCCTATTAATCCAAAAAATTGCGTCCTTGCACAGCTATTTAGGCATTATTTTAGGCATTATTTTTGCAAACTCTCATAACAGAATGGAGCTAGACTGAATGCAACATTTTAAACCACTTTACACCACGGTTTTATTTATTTATTTATTTATTTTTTGGTATAGGTGATGACAGATGGAGGCCACAGTAGGGGCTTTGGCTTTGTATGTTTTTCCTCTCCTGAAGAGGCCACAAAGGCAGTGACTGAGATGAACGGCCGTATTGTTAGCACTAAACCACTTTACGTGGCTCTTGCTCAGAGAAAAGAGGAGCGCAAGGCCATCCTCACCAATCAGTACATGCAGAGACTAGCCAGCATTCGAGCCATCCCCAGTCCTGCAATACCCACCACCTACCAGCAGAGCTCCGGTTACTACATGACCTCTGTGCCACAAGTAGGTGGAAGGGTTTATATGAATGTGTGGTTTTGCATGATGATTGCAGTATCTACATTATTTATGCTGTGTGAACATGCATATCTACTGTTCTAGCATCAGGTTCGCTCTATATACAACACTGTACCAAACCTACGGCCTGTGCCACGCTGGACAGCTCATGCTTCTAGGACACAAGGTAAAAGTGTATTAAACATCAATATGAAGTCACTTAATTTTTTATACATATATTTTTATGTAAGTGTGTGTATATATGCATACATGCATACAGTGGGTACAGAAAGCATTCAGACCCCCTTAAATTTTTCACTTTTTGTTATATTGCAGCCATTTGCTAAAATCATTTAAGTTTGTTTTTTTTCCTCATTAATGTACACACAGCATCCCATATTGACAGAAAAACAGAATTCTTGAGATTTTTGCAGATTTATTAAAAAAGAAAAACTGAAATATCACATGGTCCTAAGTATTCAGACCCTTTGCTCAGTATTTAGTAAAAGCACCCTTTTGATCTAATACAGCCATGAGTCTTTTTGGGAAAGATCCAACATGTTTTTCACACCTGGATTTGGGGATCCTCTGCCATTCCTCCTTGCAGATCCTCTCCAGTTCTGTCAGGTTGGATGGTAAACGTTGGACACCCATTTTTAGATCCCTCCAGAGATGCTCAATTGGGTTTAAGTCAGGGCTCTGGCTGGGCCATTCAAGAACAGTCACGGAGTTGTTGTGAAGCCACTCCTTCGTTATTTTAGGTGTGTGCTTGGGGTCATTGTCTTGTTGGAAGGTAAACCTTCAGTGCAGTCTGAGGTCCTGAGCACTCTGGAGAAGGTTTTCGTCCAGGATATCCCTGTACTTGGCCACATTCATCTTTCCCTCGATTGCAACCAGTCGTCCTGTCCCTGCAGCTGAAAAACACCCCCACAGCATGATGCTGCCACCAACATGCTTCACTGTTGGGACTGTATTGGACAGGTGATGAGCAGTGCCTGGTTTTCTCCACACATACCGCTTAGAATTAAGGCCAAAAAGTTCCATCATGCACCTACGATGACAATTTCAGACCCCTCCATGATAAGTGGGAGAACTTGCAAAATAACAGGGTGTTTAAATACTTATTTTCCTCACTGTAGATATATAGATAGATATTAGATGGAGATATAGAGAGATATAGAGATACAGTATATATAATATAGACATAGATGCTCACCTAAAGGATTATTAGGAACACCATACTAATACTGTGTTTGACCCCCTTTCGCCTTCAGAACTGCCTTAATTCTACGTGGTATTGATTCAACAAGGTGCTGAAAGCATTCTTTAGAAATGTTGGTAGGATAGCATCTTGCAGTTGATGGAGATTTGTGGGATGCACATCCAGGGCACGAAGCTCCCGTTCCACCACATCCCAAAGATGCTCTATTGGGTTTAGATCTGGTGAATATGGGGGCCATTTTTAGTACAGTGAACTCATTGTCATGTTCAAGAAACTAATTTGAAGTGATTCGAGCTTTGTGACATGGTGCATTATCCTGCTGGAAATATTCATCAGAGGATGGGTACATGGTGGTCATAAGGGATGAACCTGGTCAGAAACAATGCTCAGGTAGGCCGTGGCATTTAAACGATGCCCAGTTGGCACTAAGGGGCCTAAAGTGTGCCAAGAAAACATTCCCCACACCATTACACCACCAGCAGCCTGCACAGTGGTAACAAGGCATGATGGATCCATGTTCTCATTCTGTTTACGCCAAATTCTGACTCTACCATCTGAATGTCTCAACAGAAATCGAGACTCATCAGACCAGGCAACATTTTTCCAGTCTTCAACTGTCCAATTTGGTGAGCTCGTGCAAATTGTAGCCTGTTTTTCCTATTTGTAGTGGCGATGAGTGGTACCCGGTTGGGTCTTCTGCTTTTGTAGCCCATCCGCCTCAAGGTTGTGCGTGTTGTGGCTTCACAAATGCTTTGCTGCATACCTCGGTTGTAACGAGTGGTTATTTCAGTCAAAGTTGCTCTTCTATCAGCTTGAATCAGTTGGCCCATTCTCCTCTGACCTGTTGCATCAACAAGGCATTTTCGCCCACAGGACTGCCACATTCTTTGTAAACCCTAGAAATGGTTGTGCATGAAAATCCCAGTAACTGAGCAGATTATGAAATACTCAGATCGGCTTGTCTGGCACCAACAACCATGCCACGCTCAAAATTGCTTAAATCACCTTTCCCATTCTGACATTCACTTTGGAGTTCAGGAGATTGTCTTGACCAGGACCACACCCCTTAATGCATTGACACAATTGCCATGTGATTGGTTGATTAGATAATTGCATTAATGAGAAAATTGAACAGGTGTTTCTAAGAATCCTTTAGGTGAGTGTGTGTGTAGATGGATAGATAGATGGAGACAAATGAATACATATACATATATTAATGTCTAAATTACTGGCCACGAAAGGACACCCTTTAGTGAAAGTGTCCAAATTGGACCCAATTAACCATTTTCTCTCCCCTGTGTCATGTGACTCATTGGTGTTACAAGGTCTAAGGTGTGAATGGGGAGCAGGTGTGTTAAATTTGGTGTTATTGCTCTCACTCTCTCATACTGGTCACTGGAAGTTCAACATGGCACCTCATGGCAAAGAACTCTCTGATTTGAAAAAAAAAATTGTTGCTAATTATAGCACAGGCTATAAGAAGCCTGAACCCTGAAACTGAGCTGCAGCATGGTGGCCAAGACCATACAGCAGTTTAACAGGACAGGTTCCACTCAGAACAGGCCTCACTATGGTCGACCAAAGAAGTTGAGATTTCTGGAACTATGTTCTGTTGTCCTGTTGTCTGATGAGACAAAGATGAACTTATTTGGTTCAGATGGTGTCAAGCGTGTGGCGGCAACCAGGTGAGGAGTACAAAGACAAGCGTGTCTTGCCTACAGTCAAGCATGGTGGTGGGAGTGTTATGGTCTGGGGCTGCATGAGTGTTGCCGACACTGGGGAGCTACAGTTCATTGAGAGAACCATGAATGCCAACATGTACTGTGTTATACTGAAGCATAGCATGATCCCCTCCCTTCGGAGACTGGGCCGCAGTATTCTAACATAACTACCCCAAACACACCTCCAAGATGATCACGGCCTTGCTAAAGAAGCTGAGGGTAAAGGTGATGGACTGGCCAAGCATGTCTCCAGACTTAAACCCTATCAGAGTATGTGAGCGAAGCTTTGTGACACTCCACTCAATATTCCACTCTATGCCAGCACGCTGCACTCAATCACTCACGGCCCAAGCGAATGCTCCACTCATGTAATGTTCACGCTCACCGATAAAAACGATGTGATAAAACTCAAATTCCGCTCCGACATGAAATTTCCATGTACTGTAGGTACTGAAGGCTATGTAGATGCTTTTTTATTGTGTTGTTGGGGTCGTTTACAATTTTTCAAAAATGGCCACAACGCATTATGAATATAAGAGTGTTCTGTGCGTGGGTGTGATCACATTGATAATGAGCTAGGCATTGATAATGAGCTAGGTGCATTTTTAATTTCATACAGATTACATTGCAGGATAATATTTGTTTTAAATATTTGGTTTTTATTTGTTTAGACGTATATTGCCTGTTTGTGTGATGAGTAGGCTTCAGTTAATTTGAGTTTTAGAAAGATTCTCGCAGAGACGGTTGAAAGCACAGTTTATTTTCTGTATTTTATGAAAACACAAGGTTTTGATGTTATTGTGAGTACTCAAATAAAAGTAAACCCTTTAGTCTTTCAATAATGTAATCTTTATGGCCAAAAATGGAGTTGTTTCCGTTGTCTTTAAGGAAAAATCCATCAGAACGTGTTCGTTGAACAGGGTTAAAGAAAACACAGCCCATTTAGTTTCATATTTGTTTAAATATTATATTATTTTAATTTCATCTGTTGATAATGAAAAATGAACAGCATGAGTAAGACACCAGGCCTACATCATTAGATGTGCAATCTATTGGGAAACATACAGTGGATCAGACATGATTTTGACCACTGGATTGTTTCGTTTTGTAGAAAGCCACTCATACAGTGAATTTTGTTTTTGTATAAATCATATCTTAATTTTAATCAATGTTTCATCAACCAATTGCCTGGATTTAATAGGCCTACATGAGGAGAAAACCATAAAACGTTGCGTGCGGATTGAACTGCATAACAATCAGACAGTCTTTGAGGGTGAAACAATGAGACATGTATTCAAGAAATTAAAACAGAAAGACAATTACAGTAGGCCTATAGATAGTTGTGATATTTGTGGCTTTAAAGCAATAAGCTATATTATAAAGTGGTAGGCTATAAATAAATGTGACGTGTCTTGACTGGAGAGTGCTGAATTGCAGAGCTGGTGCAAACATATCCACATCACTATGATCAGATCAGAAGCTTTTTTCATATTTGTGTATTTTTGTTATTAAGAGGAAAGTGCACACAAATTATTAATCTAAACGGTGCTCACGGCAGCATGGATTTGTCGGGATGTTCATTAACACTATGACCCTGCAAAGGTTTTTCAAAGTTATTTTTTACCCCATAACAAAGTACGAACAAGACCTTCGTTGTGATTCTATCACAAAATGAATATTTGCTAACTCAGTTTCTCGACACCTAAGTCTCTAACAGCCACCAGCTCCGTGATGTCGTCATGGAGGAGTGGAAGAGGACTCCATTGGCAACTTGTGGAGCTCTGGTGAACTCCATGCCCAAGAGGGAAAATTATGGGGGGGCCACACAAAATATTGACGCTTTGGGCCCAATTTGGACATATTCACTTTTGGCTGTACTCACTTTTATGGCCAGCGGTTTAGACATTAATGGCTGTGTGTTGAGTATTTTAGGAGGACAGCAACTGTACTCTCACTACTTGACATTGTAGCAAAGAGTCATTTCTTCAGTGTTGTCACATGAAAATATATAATAAAATATTTAGAAAAATGTGAGGGGTGTACTCACTTTTGTAAGATTTTATATATATATATATATATATATATATATATATATATCTCTATCACAGTGGTGTGAAAAGGTTTACCCCATCCTGATTTTTTTTTCTTTTTTTTTTTTTGCATGTTTGCCACACTTAAATGTTTCAGATCATCAAACAAATTTAAATATTATTCAAGGATAACACAAGAAACAGAAAAGGCAGTTTTTAAATGAAGGTTGATGATGATGATGATGATGATGATGATGATGATGATGATGATGAAGAACAAAATCCAAACCTACATTGCCCTGTGTGAAACAGATAGCCCCCTAAACCTAATAACTTCTGTTTGCTCAGCAGTGGTTTTCATCTTGGAACTCTGCCATGCAGGCCCTTTTTGCCCAGTCTCTTTCTTATGGTCATGAACACTGACCTTAACTGAGGCAAATGAGGCCTGCAGTTCTTTGGATGTTGTTGTGGGTTCTTTTGTGACCTCTTGGATGAGTTGTCACTGTGCTCTTGGAGTAATTTTGGTCGGCCGGCCATTCTTGGGAAGGTTCACCACTGTTCCATATTTTGCCATTCGTGGATAAGGGCTTTCACTGTGGTTCGCTGGAGTCCCAAAGCTTTAGAAATGGCCCTATAACATTTTCCAGACTGATGGAGCGCAATTACTTTTTCTCATGTTTCAGAATTTCTTTGGATCTCGGCATGTCTAGCTTTTGAAGATCATTTGGTTTACTTCACTTTGTCAGGCAGGTCCTATTTAAGTTGTTTTTTTGATTGAGAACAGATGTGGCAGTAATCAGGCCTGGCTGTGGCTAGAGAAATTGAACTCAAGTGTGATAAACCACAGTTAAGTTGTTTACTACAGGTGGGGAAAACACTTTTTCACACAGAGCCATGTAGGTTTGGATTTTGTTTTCTCTCATTTAAAAACTGCATTTTGTTTTATCTTTGACGAATATTTAAATTTGTTTGATCTGAAAAATTTAACTGTGGCCAAATAAATAAATAAAATCAGGAAGGGGGCGAAAACTTTATCACACCACTATATATATATATATATATATATATATATATATATATATATATATATATATATATATATATATATATATATATATATATATATATATATATATAAGCCATCACATGAGTGAACTGTAACCAATAGATATCAGACTCTTGGTTTCAAATCCTATTGAACAAGCTTTTCACCAACTAAAGAGGAGACTAAAGGCAGAAACTGCCCAAAACAAGCAACTGTTCAATATGTATTTTTTTTTACTTTTTTTTTTATATATATATATATATATATATACGTTCTTATTATTAATAAAAAAAATTCAAAAATATTACTTTTTTTATCAAAGAAAAACAGCCTTGAACATAACTGAATTTTCTAAAAATGCATTTAACCTTGCGTATACGATGCAGTACACACAGACATTGTTTCGTAAACATGAATAATTTTTAATCCTAAACCCTTTAAGTCTGTAAACCCTTATAGTTAGGGCTGTAGTCAATTTGATTAAATTTCTTTACAAGATTTTTTTTAATTTTTTTTTTTTTTAATTGATGTTGTAGAGTAATATAGTGAAGGAAAACATGCCAGCAGGTGTGCATTTGAACTCCTTCAGTACTGTTCATAAAGCATTCCATGATGCAGTTGTTTATCCAGAGGTTAATGGAACAATTTCTAAATGTTCGGCTACCCTAACCTTCAAATGCATTCAATTTTGTTACTTAATAATTTGTTGGTTTTTTCTCATTTCAAAAAGAATAATTTTACGTGGGATACATTAAAGAGACAAATATTTATGTCTCTTTCAGTTTTTGTTTTTAGGCCACCTTGTGTCCTTACTATGGAGGATTATTATTGGAGCATCTATTGTAGGAGCGATACTACGATCAAATACATAGTCTATTATGTTCAGTGTTATTTTTGTATTTGGATGAGTTAATGTCTGTTATTGGCTGCTCTAGCTCCATTTACAGCTCAGTTTGTGAGGCAAGCGGTGCCACGCAGGCCCTCCACTACCATCAGCACAGTCCGCCAGGCCTCCACCCAGGTTCCTCACATTGTTAACAACACCCAGCGAATGGGTAAGTGTGTGTGTTACCAACATGTGGTGTCCAAATGTCCTTAAAAGCTATACAGTGAGTAAAACTGATATGGAATGTTTTATTTAAAAAAAAAAAAAAAAAAAAAATTAGCTCCATATATAAACAAGTCGATATAAAGTCCCCACTAAGATACAAAAACAAACGTGTGTGATTGTGCGCAAATGGAAATGGGACTTGTGCATTGTGTATGGATGCTTGTGAGCCTTGCATATATGTACCAAAGGTGACAGAGATACATTTAGTCTAATAAGCAGGAGTTAATGAATGTTAGTGTCATTCTGTGTGTCCTGCTGGCTGGAATGTGCAGTGTCTTGTTAAATGTCCTTGTCCTTGTTTCTCTCTTGGCTTAGCCAATATTGGGACACAGACTGCAGGTGGGAGAACTGGAGCTGTAGTCAGAGGAGTTGGTCAATACAAGTACTCAACAGGAGTCCGAAATGTGCAGCAGGTCATCAATGCTCCAGCTCCTGTTGTTCACCAGGTAAAATGAAGATGCTCACCTGTATTGTCATTCTGTATTCAAGCACAACTCTGTTGTGAATTGGAGTTTGTGTGGTGCTTGCAAGTATAATTCGAGGTCAGAGCTGTAGGGGATTTTTACAGTTAAAGACACAAAAGACCAGATATGATAAATGAAGACCTGGAGTCAGAGTTTAAAAAAAATAAATTGAAGAAAATTTTACTGAAGAATACTTTGCAGTTTCATCAGCAGAAGCCAGCTTCAAGTCTCACAACGAGTTCATAGGCCGCTCTCCGCATACATTCACATTTCCACAACAAATATACTCAAAGTCAAGTGAGAAGTTGCCCTTGGTGGGGATTGAACCTGTGTCTTTGGTGTGCTAGATGTGAGTGGTTACTCACTGAGCTTCATTTTGGATAAATATTAATTAAACTTCTATATATATATATATATATATGAGTGATTTTATCATGAAGCGGCCCCTTCAGTCCCCCCTTACAGGCCAATGTAGAGTCCTAAACACCAAATCTGGTCTAACAATTGAGGCCGCTTCAAAGTTTTTGAATTCAGTCACCCCTCAGATGCTAAATGCAGACATTGTCTGTAATTATAAATACCAAGATATGCAGTATACACTGTTTTAAAAATATAATTTCCAATTCATCATATAATAAGAGAGATTGTAAATCCACTCCCACCCCTTAGATCATTTTTAAGGTTAAAAACAAAATTGTGGTCAATAACTCAAAATAAACAAAGATGAATTATCATGGGTGTTACTCATTTTTCAATGTACCTTAAATCTGTACAGAAATCATCCTTCAGCTTAGTCTACGGAGATATAGCATGTACAATCTTAAATGCAGAATAACTTTTCAGTTTCCTTTTTTTTCTAAATATTTTAAAAAGGGGAAAAAGAAAACAATTCACCATAAATTCTTTCATTATCTTCACTAAACCTTGATAACCCTTAAGCTTTTGTTAATCTTTCTTTTCCATTTACAGTCATTATAGCCCACATGAATGAAAAAACATAAACCTGAACTTGTTAATGTTAAAAACCTTTCAAAATGACATAATTCAATAATGGCAACAACTTGTCTTACATTGCAAATATCTTTATCATGACATCACTGTTAATCATACTCAGTGGCTAATTATATTTAATCTGAAATTCAATTTTCACAACATTTAACAGCACTCAGACCATGTCAACAGTACAGTATTAAAAATCAAATAATTAGTACTACTTTTTAAGTTGTCTTTTATAACAACTTAGGCTAAATGACCAACATCTTGACCCTCTGTCATTCAGCAGTGATACTAATCATTATCAGGCTTGCATAATTATCATAAACAACAACTGACAGATTTTTTTTTTCTGCTTACCATATACATAAATTATACAAATTTTCACTATAAGACATTATCAATTTCTTTAAATCTGTTTTGAATTTTAATTTTAAAGAGCACTGTCATAGTTCATAATATTAACTTGATTTGACTTCAAATGTTCATAAATGGTTCCACTAATATTTTCAGCATTTTCATAACATTTCAACTGCTTTACTTTTTTTTATAATTACTTGTCACAGTATTCTTCTATCAAATTGTCTGCATATTCAACAACATATCATTATTGTCTCATTTCCATTACCTCTACTGTTTTGCAGAAACCAATATATTATTTTACATTTTACTCAAATCTCAAACCCTAAGTTGCACAGACAGCCTTATGGCTGCTTTCTCCAACCCTGATTACATAAATTGTAGTTTTCTGGACATCTAATGTCATGCATCCATGACATCCATGATGAAGGAAAAAAAAAAAAAAACTAGTTATATTCACTAATCCTTTGTTTGCCCACCGGCCTTCCATAAATGTGAGGGTGCTCTCTGGATAGGGTTTGATAGTGACTGAGCTAATGTGTCAATAATGTGTAATCAGAATGATAAACGTATGTGTTATAAGATTTGACGGCTGAGACAGTTTAAATTTAGACGTCAGTTTGATTTAGGCAAGGGGTTTTTAACCCATGGACTGCAATCTTTAATTTCACATTACAATTTACATAAATGCTCTTAAACAGCATAATTCAAATCAACATCATAAATGACAAAAGTAGTCATAATTGCCAATAAAGCTGCAAGCAGCGATGAAAGGGCCCTCGCACCCGGGCCACCCGTAGGCCTTAGAAAAACGGCAAACAGTGGACGAAGTGCACATAAGAGTAAATACAGGAGAACGAGGGCAAAGTCATTTCAAAGTGCCCCACTTACTGCTCCCAACGGGTGGTGCTTTAACCGTATCTTAATATTACCATGTAAATGTGTTCAGGCGGGAATTAATATCAAACGTGAAGTTTGGAGCAGATCGGGCATTGAATGCCTGAGTTACAACAAGCCTTGCATGATTTATTGTGTTTCTAGTGTGTTTGGTACTTTGTGGCATATTGAAATGTGTTTCTGGGAGTGAATTATGGTGTGTAGCGTGCCATTTCCTGTTGCCAGGAGGTGGAGGTATGATTAATTGAATATTGGCATGTAGATGTCTTCAGGCCAGGACTCTTGTCAAACATGTGATGTTTGGGGCAGATCGGACATTGTATGCTTGACAGGTAGTTGCTAGCATGATTTAGAATGTTTCTAGCATGTCTAGTACTCAAATGCATATTTTAGTTTGTTTCTAGTTGTGCCCATATGATCACAAACCACAACAGCCACATCTATTAGATCATTTAAATTTCATTTTATTTCATAGGATGTCATAGGCCACTTTCAAGTGAGTGCAGAATGTGTTTTTTGGCCAAGCTGAGCGCAACAATCTAATGCAGCAAAAGGATGCTTTCATTTAATTCCAATATGGGTGGTATCGGATGAAAAAAAAAATGAAATTAAAAATATAGCTGCAAGCAGCGATGACGGGCCCAAGCCCGGTGGCTTCAAGGCAACTGTGCATGGTGGGCAATAGGCAGTTCAAATGAGTAAATATAAAAGGACTATGTCATTAAGTCATTTGAATTCACCACATTTACTGCAGCAGTTGGTCCCCACATGATCACAAACCACAACAGACACACCTATGAGGTAATTTAAATTTAGATTAATTTAATTTCATAGGATGTCATGTGTCACTTTCAAGTGAGTTCAGAATGTGTTTTTTGGCCTAGCTGAGCTACCGTTTGCGCACCAATATTATGCACCAAAAGGATGCTTTCATTTAATTCCAATATGGGTGGTATCCGACGAAAAAATAAAATTATAAAATTAACAAATGGAGCCAAATAAGCGTCAGGTAAGAGTAAGATGTGTGTCTAGATTTTATTTCTCACTTACGAAAGATTATAAACAGCCACTTTTATAAAATCGTGTGAAACGTAATCTTTTTTTATAAAATATAATTATATCAATAATAATTAATCTAAAGACATATTTGTCATACGTGATGCTTGCCAACACGGCATGTGACCTTGTGTAACGTCCATGTCTAAAAAACACACACACAGCAGACTGATTTGATTTCTGTCTAAATCAGCACATGAAAACACAGATATTGGATAAGAATTGAAACTCAAACATCGTTTAGAAAACTAGTCCTGTACGGATAGTGATATCGTGTCATAGCTCAGTTTTAAATGAGTGTGAAGTTATCATTAGCAGTTCAAAATTTTTATAAGTACATCAGTATTTATCTTCGGTGAATTAAAATATATAAATAACACAATTATCAAACTTTGTATATAATACTATGTTGTCAGTGGCCAACAAATAAACTGGTTTGATTAACTGCCAGGCTTGGGGAGTAACGAAATGTAACTTAGTTACGTATTTAAAATACAAAATGTGAGTAACTGTATTTCATTACAGTTGCATTTTAAATGGGTGGTAATCAAATTATAGTTACAGCCGAAAAGTGTTTTAGATTACCAAAGTGATTACTTTGAATTTAAATGCCATTTAAACATTAATGAAAACTCTGATCGGCAATTAATGTAAACCGCAACTAGTCATTCTCCGACTCTGACAGTCTGAAAAACTGTTTCATTTCTCTTCAAGTTTCATATGAATAAGCCATTTCACATAACAGATGTATTCCACAAGACAAAATGACTGGATTTATAAAAAATGCCCAATGTATATATCCTTGAATCTTTACTATCCTGTCAATACTGGATGATGCATGACCGTTCATGTTTTGTGATAGTTGTTTGTGAGTCACTTTATAATTGTAAAAAAGGTAATTGTGACTACCTCACAATTCGACTTTTTTCCTCACAATTGCGATTTTTTTTTTTGTCTGACAATTCTGACTTTTTCTCAGAATCGGGAGATTTAAACTCAATTGTATCTAACCTTGTTTAAAAATAACCCTATAGTGCCATCTTTTGGTTACTATATAGTACAATTTTTTTTTCTTGTCCTCAAACAAATGGTTAATGTTTATTTTTAAGTTAAACATACTACATTGATAAAAAAAAAACATTTGTATTTCTTATTCAATGTTAGTGTTATTGTATATAGAAATAAACAGTGTATAATTCGGAGAATTATTGTTTAGTGTCATGAGTTATCATTGAGTGTCATCTCAAAAATAGGTATATGCTGCTCTCTAGTGCTCATTATAAATGTATGACATTTGATTATCATTTCAATTGTTTTAAGAGTACTGTTTCCCCTCATTTTAATTTACACATACATCTTGAAATTAAAAAATAAATTAAAATGTTTATGATATTTGTACTATTAAATATAGAAACTAGGTGTGTATATTTCAATTATTCATGAATGATTGACAACTTCCAAATTCCCTTTTTGTTCTTAATTTAAACCTTTGCCATGGCAACACCATTTGAGATGTACTATAATCGTTCACAATTTAGCATCTTCAGTATGTTGTCATCATGTGCAGAAGTTTATTATTAGTTATATGAAGAAGTTTATATTTTAATTTTATTTTTTAAAATCCCTGCATGTGTAAAGTTGTATTTGTATAACTGGGCGCGATCATTATTGGGAGACGCTGCACGTCTTTTTGTGTGACAGAAAATCTTCCAAACTGTAAAAGAAGCTTTTTAATATGTTCTTGTGATCGAATCTTGTCTAATCGCTTGAATGTTTTAAAGAATAAGGTTTAAAAACACTTAAAATCGAAGGGTTTTCACGTGGTCTTGATCACTCGCTTTCAGAGAAATGACGCGCGACTCTTTGTTTAATCCGTTAGGAAATGAAGTTTGCACAGATGCCACACAGCGTCAACACATTAACACAGTCATACACATAAACATTCAAACAAAGAAATGAAAGGAACATTAAAGAGGAATGGTAAGATTCTGAAAGACGCGAGAATGAACGAACTTCGGGAAGCGATCGTTCTCAGCCGCGGCGTGTCTATAATTGTCACAGAACACCTTCCAAACTCAAATTAAGCTCTTTAATACATTCTTGTAATTAACTCTTGTGTAATCGCTGGAATGTTTTAATTTATAAGTTTAAAAAACACAAATGAGTTTGTGATCATTCACAGACATCTTCAAACTGTCAAACAATATGGGGCGTGTTTCAATGAGTGAACAGAAAAAATGCATTACACGTGCAGTACTGTCCACTAGAGGGAGCCACGAGACCGTTTTCCGTTTTTCTAAAAATTCAGAGCTTGATTATTCAAAATATCCATATTCAAACCAAAATATCTGACTTCCTGTTGGTCGTAGCTAATGACTGTAAATTAGAAAGTTGTCTGGCTAAATGAGCACAATATGTGTACCGGGTTTGGTGACTGTAGGTTAAACTAACCCCCAACTTTTGTCAAAAGATAGCGCTACAGAGCCCCTCCACGACGCCCATTTTTAAAGCTTTGCCCATGTCTACTGGTCAACAATATTGACGTGTGTCGAGTTTCATGCAATTTGAAGCATGTTAAGAGCCTCAAAAACACCCAAGAATATTATTAAAGTTTGACGTCTTGCCATGGCAACAATATTTAAGATATCACAAAGACATTCACATGTCTACATCTGAAATATTTTGATATTATAATGAAGAAGTTTGAAGCAAATCGCGTAAAAATAAGAGGGTGATCTAACACATTTCCTGCTGCCAGTTGGTGGCGCTATATCTGTGACTCATAATAGTCACATCCATGTGCTCGGCCTCCTATAACAAACACACAGGTGAAGTTTCATAAAAATCAATGAATGTATGCAGACGTTATAACACACTTCCTGTTTCTGTTTTCTCGCCATAAATTCATTGCCTCGCCAAGGGCAAACCGTTTGAGATGTCAAAAATCCGCTGGCAATTTTGCATCATCAATGTCTTGACTTCATGCTGACCGAGTTTGGTGGTGATCGGATTAAGCGCATAGGAGGATTATATCAAATTCCAGAGCATGCGCTTATCAAACAACCCATAATAGCTCACTTCCTGTTGAGGTGGCGAACAACTTGGAGCACGAAAGTTGTCAGGCCCGATGAGTTCTATATGTGTTCTGAGTTTCATACCAATATGTGCAAGCCTGTTTGATATATGGACCAAGATTTCGGACCTCATTCAAGGGGGCGCTGTCGAGCCCCCCTGCCACGCCCGGGTCCCAGCCTGTGTCACGTCCTAATGGCCGCAGGTTCCAATGCGTGTGCAAAGTTTCAAGAGTTTTTGAGCATGTTAAGGGCCCCAAAAAGCCCCGAACGGTTGAAAAAAAATAAAAATAATAATAAATATAGCTGCAAGCAGCGATAACGGGCCCAAGCCCGGTGGCACCGCCAACCCGGTGGCTTCAAGGCAACTGTGCATGGCGGGCAATAGGCATTTCAAATGGATAAATATAAAAGGAAAGCCATACTTGAGTAAAAGTACAGATATCTTACCAGAAAATGACTTTGGTAGAAGTAGAAGTCACTGTTTAGAATATTACTTGAGTAAAAGTTTTAAAGTAAGTGATATTTTTTGTACTGAAGTATGAAAAGTATTTTTTTATATTAAACATATTTAAGTATTGAAAGTAAAAGTACAAGTAAATGCAAAATACAAAAGGAGCAGAAAATCTTAGTAAAAAAATTTCTATACACAGTTTGAGCAGCAAGATTGTTTTAACTCTTTCTTGTTTTGTTTGCTTTGAATTAAAAAAAGGCAAAATGTTTATTGTAAGTTTTAAATATAAAAAAATACTAATATATTAATTATACCTTGATCATTCATGTTAATTCATAGTGCATTATAATTAATGTAAGAGGCAACTTTAAAATGTTAAAATGTAAATATTGAAATTAACAATGAACAACGATTTCATTAACCTTTATTGTCACAAATGGACTCTATTATAAGTGTTTCCATTTCACATAAATCCAAACAAACATGTTTAAAAAATGGCCATATTTACGCACAAAGGCATATTATATGTATACTTTCACTCGTTATTGGCTTCTATTTTAGAACACTTGATGAAATATGTGTTAAAGTGCGATAAAAAAACTGAAATCGAACACATTTCTGATTTATGTTTCTGTCGACTGCAGGATTAGGATACAATTTAAATATGCATCTTCGTTGGATAACGAATGCATAAAATCAAACAAATGGATATAAACTAATGTAAGTACAGATTTTCCCAAAAAATACTCAAGTACGGTAACGAAGTATTATTCCTTCGTTACATTACACCTCTGATGAATTGTTAATTTAATTTTAAAAAAAAACCCACATAATGATAGATTTCTAATTTTAATATAAAATAATATTTTTAACGTTGATAATAAATCAGCATATTACAATGATTTGTGAGGTATCATGTGACACTGAAGACTGGAGTAATGATACTGACAAAAACATTTTAAGCAAAAACAAAAATTAAAATCTAAATGTGACAAAAAATAGTCTTTGATAACTAAATATACATGCCAATAGAGTATGGGAAAAACATTGATTATAATACAATTTGTTGTACTTAAAGCTATTTCTTGTCCATAATCAGATCGTTATTGTGCTTATTTTTAAGTTAAACATACTACATTGATTAAAAAAAACCTTATTCAATGTTAGTGTTATTGTATATAGAAATAAACAGTGTATAATTCAGAGGAGAATATTGTTTAGTGTCATAAATTATCATTGTGTGTCATCTCAAAATACAACATATTAAAGAAAACAAATATATTGATTTGAAATTTGTATTTTCATTTTAAATTCATCCAGGTTCATTACCAAACATACAATCTTAATTTAATTTAAGTCAAACAAGATAATGGTCGGAGATAATGACTATGAATTAGAAAGTTGTGCGGCTTAATGAGCACAATATGTGTACTGAGTTTGGTGACTATAGGTTAAACTAACCCCCCAACTTTTGTCAAAAGATGGCGCTATAGAGCCCCTCCTCCACGCCCGTTTTTATGGCTTTGCCCATGTCTACTGGTCGACAATATCGATGTGTGTGTCGAGTTTCATGCAATTTGAAACATGTTAAGAGCCTCAAAAACACCCAAGAATATTATTAAAGTTTGACGTCTTGCCATGGCAACAATATTTAAGATATCACAAAGACATTCACATGTCTACATCTGAAATGTTTTGACATTATAATGAAGAAGTTTGAAGCAAATCGGGTAAAAATAAGAGGGTGATCTCAAACCATTTTGAAAGTGACAAACTTCCTGCTGCCAGTTGGTGGCGCTATATATTTGACTCATAATAGTCACATCCATGTGCTCGGGCTTGTACAACGAACACACAGGTAAAGTTTTATAAAAATCAATGAATGTATGCAGACATTAAAACACACTTCCTGTTTCTGTTTTTTCGCCATAAATTCGTTGCCTCACCACGGGCAAACCGTTTGAGATATCAAAAATCCCCTGGCAATTTTGCGTCATCAATGTCTTGACTTCATGCTGACCGAGTTTGGTGGTGATCGGATTAAGCGCCTAGGAGGAGTATATCAAATTCCAGAGCATGCGTTTTTCAAACAACCCATAATAGCTCACTTCCTGTTGAGGCGGCGTACAACTTAGAGCACGAAAGTTGTCAGGCCCGATAAGGTCTATATGTGTACCGTATTAATAATAATAAAGAATAAATATAGCTGCTAGCAGCGATGTGCGGGCCCAAGCCGGTGGCACCGCCACCTCAGTGTTTTAAGGACAACTGGGCACGGCGGGCAAAATGAATTTAAACGGTGTCTCCAGTTGGAGACTGACCAGTTAGTTGAGTCAGATTATTCAATATAATACTAACTAAAAGCGATCATATCATAGCAAAGTTATCATTAGCAGTTCAAAGTGTTATATATTCAGCTGAATTTATCTTATTATATTGTTAAACTAATTATATGAAACTAAATAGTCAGTGAAATACAAATGAACTGGTTCTTTGCCTTTATTTTTTTATACAAATTTATAGAAGAGAAGGGCAAAGAGATTTCCTATATTATAATACAGACAAAAGGAGACAGCAATGAAAGGGTTAAACCTGCAAGACCCAGAGAGAGAGAGAGAGAGAGAGAGAGAGAGAGAGAGAGAGAGAGAGATATTCAGAAGAAATATTTTGAAGAAAACAAATATATTGATCTGAAATATAGTACATTCATTTTAAATTCATCCAGGTTCCATTGAATTTATCTTAAGGTATTTTACGTTATTTTTAACCATATTATTAAACTAATTATATAGAACCATATAGTCAACTGAACTGGTTCTATGCCTTCCTATCCTTCCCATTTCCTATCCTATAATGCAGACAAGGGGACACAGCAATGAAAGGGTTAAACCTGCCAGACTAAAACACAGAGAGACGTTGGGGTTTTTGAACTGTCTGAATGTGTGTGCGTGCAATGTATGAGGAGAGCACGAATGTAATATAAATGATAACGATCCAAATACGATTTATTTGCAGAGGTTTATATTTTAGTTTTATTTTTTAAAATCCCTGCATGTGATGTAGTTATTTGTATAACTGGGCGCGATCATTATTAGAAGACGCTGCGCGTTTCTTTGTGTGACAGAAAATCTTCCAAGCTATAATTGAAGCTCTTTAAAACATTCTTGTGATTAAATGTTGTGTAATCGCTGGAATGGAATCGAATCGCTGGAATGAACAAGGTTAAAAAACACGTAAATGATTTCGTGAACACTCTCACAGAAATCATCAAACTGTCAAACACGGCTCGCGATTTCTACAGGAAAGTCTTTCATGTGTTTATTTGCTTGTATATTGTAGAATCGCTGGAATGGAATGGCTATTAAATATAGAAATTAGGTGTGTATATTTCAATTATTAATGAATAATTGACAACTTCCAAATTACCTTTTTGTTCTTAATTTAAACCAAGAACAAGTATATTGATCTGAAATATAGTACATTCATTTTAAATTCATCCAGGTTCCATTGAATTTATCTTAAGGTATTTTACGTTATTTTTAACCATATTATTAAACTAATTATATAGAACCATATAGTCGGTGCACTAAAACTGAACTGGTTCTATGCCTTCATTTTTTTATGAGAAAAGCTTCTTTAAAAAGCTTTATTAAAAAGCTTCTTTTACAGTTTGGAAGATTTTCTATGTTCTTGTGATCGAATCTTGTCTAATCACTTGAATGTTTCAAAGAATAAAGTTTAAAAACACTTAAAATCAAGTGGCTTTCACGCGGTCACGATCTCTCGCTTTCAGAGAAATGACTCGCGGCTCTTTGTTTAATCCATTAGGAAACGAAGTTTGCACAGATGCCACACAGCGTCAATACATTAACACAGTCATACACATAAAAATTCAAACTTCAATTTCAAAGAATTGAAAGGAACATTAAAAAGATTCTGAAAGAACGCGCTTCGGACGCGATCGTTCTCAGACGCGGCGCATCTATAATTGTCACAGAACAACTTCCAAACTCAAATTAAGCTTTTTAATACATTCTTGTGATTAAATCTTGCGTAATCGCTGGAATATTTTAACTTATGAGTTTAAAAAACACAAATGAGCTTGTGATCATTCACAGACATCATCAAACTATCAAACACGGGCGTGCTTCTCTGAGTGAACAGATATGCGATACACGTGCTGTCCACTAGAGGGAGCACGCCCTAATGGCCGCAGGTTCCAATGCGTGTGCAAAGTTTCAAGAGTTTTCGTGCATGTTAAGGGCCCCAAAAGTGCCAAAAACCTTGAATAAAAAATAATAATAAAATATAGCTGCTAGCAGCGATGTGCGGGCCCAAGCTGGTGGCACCGCCACCTCGGTGGTTTAAGGACAACTGGGCACGGCGGGCAAAATGAATTTAAACTGTGTCTCCAGTTGGAGACTGACCAGTTAGTTGAGTCAGATTATTCAATATAATACTAACTAAAAGCGATCATATCAT
The DNA here is from genome assembly GCA_038088235.1 of Zacco platypus. NCBI lineage: Eukaryota > Metazoa > Chordata > Actinopteri > Cypriniformes > Xenocyprididae > Zacco > Zacco platypus. The sequence goes on from CM076073.1 coordinate 22,907,663, forward strand.
AGCAAAGTTATCATTAGCAGTTCAAAGTGTTATATATTCAGCTGAATTTATCTTATTATATTGTTAAACTAATTATATAAAACTAAATAGTCAGTGAAATACAAATGAACTGGTTCTTTGCCTTTATTTCTGTATACAAATTTATAGAAGAGAAGGGCTAAGAGATTTCCTATCCTTTAATGCAGACAAAAGGAGACCGCAATGAAAGGGTTAAACCTGCAAGACCCTCAGAGAGAGAGGGGGGGGGGTATTCAGAAGATATATTTTGAAGAAAACAAGTATATTGATCTGAAATATAGTCCATTCATTTTAAATTCATCCAGGTTCCATTGATTTTATCTTAAGGTATTTTACGTTATTTTTAACCATATTATTAAACTGAAGCCATAGAACCAATTCAGTTGTCGTGCACTGACTATATGGTTCTATATAATTATTTTTTATGAGATTTCCGATTCTATAATTCAGAAAAAAAGAGACAACAATGAAAGTGTTAAAGCTGGAAGACCCTTAGAGAGAGAGAGAGAGAGAGAGAGAGAGAGAGAGAGAGAGAGAGAGAGAGAGATTCAGAAGAATTATTTTAAAGAAAACAAATATATTGTTCTGAAATGTAGTATTTTCATTTTAAATTCATCCAGGTTCCATTGAATTTATCTTCCATCTTTTGGTTATTATTAAATTTCTTTTTTATTTCTTGTGCTTAAACAGAACGTTATTGTGCTTATTTTTAAGTTAAACTACATAGATTAAAAAAAGTTTGAATTTCTTATTCAATGTTAGTGTTATTGTATATAGAAATAAACAGTGTATAATTCAAAGGAGAATATTGTTTAGTGTTATGAATTATCATTGAGTGTCATCTCAAAAATAGGTATATGCTGCCCTCTAGTGCTCATTTGATCATTTCAATAATTTTAAGAGTACTGTTTCCCCTCATTTTAATTTTACACATACATCTTGAAACGAAAAAAAATATATAAAAATGTTTATTTATTATATTTGTACTAATAAATATAGAAATTTGGTGTATATTTCAATTATTCATGAATAATTGACAACTTCTAAATTCCCTTTTTGTTCTTAATTTAAACCTTCCCCACGGCAACACCATATGAGATGTACTATAATCGTTCGCAATTTAGCATCTTCAGTATGTTGTCATCATGTGCAGAAGTTTATTATTAGTTATTTGCATAAGTTTATATTTTAATTTAATTTATTTTTAAATCCCAGCATAAAGTTATTTGTATAACTGGGCGCGATCATTATTAGGAGACGCTGCGCGTCTCTTTGTGTGACAGAAAATCTTCCAAACTGTAATTGAAGATTTTTAATATGTTCTTGTGATCGAATCTTGTCTAATCGCTTGAATATTTTAATGAATAAGGTTTAAAAACATGAGCTTTCATGATTTCGTGGTCACTCCCTTTCAGAGAAATGACGCGCGGCTGTTTGTTTAATCCGTTAGGAAATGAAGTTTGCACAGATGCCACACAGCGTCAACACATTAACACAGTCATACATATTCAAACAAGGAATGAAAAGAACATGAAAAAAAATCACATGTAAATGAGTTCGTGATCATTCACAGACATGAAACTATCAAACACGGCTCGCGATCTCTACATGAATGTCTTTCATGTGTTTATATTGTAGAATCGCTGGAATGTCTTCAGCATCTTCAGTATGTTGTCATCATGTGCATAAGTTTATTATTAGTTATTTGCAGAAGTTTATATTTTAATTTTATGTTTTAAAATCCCTGCATGTGTAAAGATGTATTTGTATAACTGGGTGCGATCATTATTAGGAGACTGCGCGTCTCTTTGTGTGACAGAAAATCTTCCAAATTGTAAAAGAAGCTTTTTAATGTTTTTGTGATCGAATCTTGTCTAATCGCTTGAATGATTTAAAGAATAAGGTTTAAAAACCCTTAAAATCAAGTGGCTTTCACGCGGTCACGATCACTGCTTATAGAGAAATGACGCGCGGCTCTTTGTTTAATCCATTAGGAAACGAAGTTTGCACAGATGCCACACAGCGTCAACACATTAACACAGTCATACACATACAAATACAAACTTCAATTTCAAAGAATTGAAAGGAACATTAAAAAGGAATGACAAGATTCTGAAAGACGCGAGAAAGAACGAGCTTCGGCAGGCGTTCCTTCTCAGACGCGGCGCGTCTATAATTGTCACAGAACACCTTCTAAACTAAAATTAAGCTTTTTATTACATTCTTGTGATTAAATCTTGTGTAATCGCTGGAATATTTTAACTTAAGTTTAAAAAACACAAATGAGTTCGTGATCATTCACAGACATCACCAAACTGTGAAACAAGGGGCGTTGCTTCTATGATTGAACAAAGTACACAAAGCTGTCCACTAGAGGGAGCCACGAGACCGTGTTTAAGAGCCTCAAAAACACCCAAGAATATTATTAATGTTTGACGTCTTGCCATGGCAACAATATTTAAGATATCACAAAGATATTCATATATCTACATCTGAAATGTTTTGACATTATAATGAAGAAGTTTGAAGCAAATCAGATAAAAATAAGAGGGTGATCTCAAAGCATTTTGAAAGTGACACATTTCCTGCTGCCAATTGGTGGCGCTATATCTTTGACTCATAATAGTCACATCCATGTACTCGGCTTCCTACAACGAACACACAGGTGAAGTTTCATAAAAATCAATAAATGTATGCAGACGTTATAACACACTTCCTGTTTCTCTTTTCTCGCCATAAATTCGTTGCCTCGCCACGGGCAAACCGTGTGAGATATCAAAAATCCCCTGGCAATTTTGCGTCATCAATGTCTTGACTTCATGCTGACCGAGTTTGGTGGTGATCGGATTAAGCGCCTAGGAGGAGTATATCAAATTCCAGAGCATGCGCTTTTCAAACAACCCATAATAGCTCACTTCCTGTTGAGGCGGCGAACAACTTGGAGCACGAAAGTTGTCAGGCCCGATAAGGTCTATATGTGTACCGAGTTTCATACCAATATGTGCAAGCGTGTTTGATATATGGACCAAGATTTCGGACCCCATTCAAGGGGGCGCTGTCGAGCCCCCCTGCCACGCCCGGGTCCCAGCCTCTGTCACGTCCTAATGGCTGCAGGTTCCAATGCGTGTGCAAAGTTTCAAGAGTTTTTGAGCATGTTAAGGGCCCCAAAAAGCCCCGAACGGTTGAAAAAAAATAAAAATAATAATAATAATAATAATAATCCTTAGAAAAACAATAGGGTCCTGCGCCCTTTCAGGGCTTGGGCCCTAATAATAATCCTTAGAAGAACAATAGGGCCCTTCGCCCATTCAGGGCTTGGGCCCTAATAATCCTTAGAAAAACAATAGGGTCCTGCGCCCTTTCAGGGCTTGGGCCCTAATAATAATAATAATAATAATAATAATAATAATAATCCTTAGAAAAACAATAGGGTCCTGCGCCCTTTCAGGGCTTGGGCCCTAATAATCCTTAGAAAAACAATAGGGTCCTGCGCCCTTTCAGGGCTTGGGCCCTAATAATAATCCTAAGGAAAACAATAGGGCCTTCGCCCTTACAGGGCTTGGGCCCTAATAATAATCCTAAGGAAAACAATAGGGCCTTCGCCCTTACAGGGCTTGGGCCCTAAATATAGCTGCAAGCAGCGATGACGGGCCCAAGCCCGGTGGCACCGCCAACCCGGTGGTTTCAAGGCAACTGTGCATGGCGGGCAAAATGAATTTAAACTGTGTCTCCAGTTGGAGACTGACCAGTTAGGTCAGATTATACAATAACATTTTAAACAATAAGAATAAAGTCTATACTGTGACAGAAATTAATCTTTGCCATTGTCTTAATATATACATTCAAATATAATACTAACTAAAAGCGTTCATAGCAAAGTTATCATTAGCAGTTCAAAGTGTTATATATTCAACTGAATTTATCTTATTATATTGTTAAACTAATTATATAAAACTAAATAGTCAGTGAAATACAAATGAATTGGTTCTTTGCCTTTATTTCTTTATACAAATTTATAGTAGAGAAGGGCTAAGAGACTTCCTATCCTATAATGCAGACAAAAGGAGTTATTAAAAGTTATTAAGGGGTTATTAAACTAATTATATAGAACCATATAGTCGGTGCACGACAACTGAACTGGTTCTATGTCTTTATTTATATGAGATTTCCGATCCTATAATGCAGACAAAAGGAGACAGCAATGAAAGGGTTAAACCTGCCAGACCCTGAGAGAGAGAGATATTCAGAAAAGATATTTTATAGAAAACAAATATATTGATCTGAAATATAGTACATTCATTTTAAATTCATCCAGGTTACATTTAATTTATCTTAAGGTATTTTACGTTATTATTAACCACATTATTAAAATAATTATATAGAACCATAAAGTCAGTGCATGACAACTGAACTGGTTCTATAAACCTGCCAGACTAAAACACAGAGAACTGTTCGGGCTCGTGAACTGAATGTGTGTGCGTGCAATGTATGAGGAGAGCACGAATGTAATATAAATAACGATCCAAATACGATTTATTTGCAGAAGTTTATTTTTTAGTTTTATTTTTTAAAATCCCTGCATGTGTAAAGATGTATAGTTATTTGTATAACTGGGCGCGATCATTATTACAGATGCTGCGCGTCTCTTTGTGTGACAGAACATCTTCCAAACTCTATATGAAGCTCTTTAATACATTCTTGTGATTAAATCTTGTGTAATCGCTGGAATGTTTTAGTGAACAAGGTTAAAAAACACGTAAATGAGTTTGTGATCACTCGTGTTCACAGACAGTGGCGGTTCTAGACAAATTTTACAAGGG